>CAUYRT010031759.1:0-14345 GCA_963574885.1 Lepilemur ruficaudatus | reverse complement strand
ATATCTGATTTGAATTTGTTTTCCTCAGGATTTACAGTCAATATATTGACTATCCATTGAGTACTGAGAATTTTAGAGCTTTTAAAAGACAGAATTTCTATCTATAATGAATCTGCAATCAAGGTCTTTCTCATTTACATGGCTTTTTTTTTTTTTTTTTTTTTTTTTGTTGAGACAGAGTCTCACTCTGCTGCCTGGCCTAGAATGTCATGGCGTCAGCCTAGCTCACAGCAACCTCAAACTCCTGGGCTCAAGCAATCCTCCTGCCTTAACCTCCCAAGCAGCTGGGACTACAGGCAGGCGCCACCATGCCCGGCTAATTTTCTTTTTGTATATATATATATATTTTTTTAGTTGTCCGGCTAATTTCTTTCTATTTTTTTAGTAGAGACAGGATCTCGCTCTTGCTCATATGGTTTCAAACTCCTGACCTTGAGCAATCCTCCAGCCTCAGCGTTCCAGAGTGCTAGGATTACAGGCATGAGCCACCGTGCCCGGCCTCATTTACATGAATATGTGTGTATACAGGTACATATTTTTCTCCTCTGTTGAATATATTATTTATAATATAGATGTCACAATTACAGAAATTCACTTTCTTTGACCCTGACCCAAATAGGTCAGATATTATGGCATTAACAGATGGGCAATGAGTACAAGGAATGGAAATTCTTTTATGTCATGCTTCCCCGGATCATGGTAGCATGACTTCATCTTCCTTTTTCCCACATACTAACCTCACCTCAAAATTTTTCTAAAAATGTCTTTTGTTTGACTTTTACAAAACAGCCCTAAAACTGATTTTATTTTTGCTTCTAGCAACAGTTGACAGTTCTCTCTGAATTTCTAATTTTGCTTCAGAGCCCCTCTAAGTGCAAATTTTCTGCCAATATCTACAAAAAACACATGGCAAATATAGATGAGTATTTCCCTTAATGAGACTTTTAAATCAGTTCTGACTCTGTGAATAGTATTTTAAAATCTGAAACAGGCAGAGAGGAAAACATGAAGTATTTTAACATGTGAAAAGGCCAATGAGTCTGGACGTGCCTGGATACTCACTCTCTCACACAGCTCTTCAAATGTGCAGTCGGCAACGGTTCCACAGGCTTTATTCAGCCGCAGCTCTCTGCCTTGCACTTTTAGAATCCTTGGTCTAGTTACTATGGGAACATGAACAAAGACTCAATCTTGTCTGGATAATTACTATAAAATTCATCTCTTACAGATAGGAAATGCATAGCTTGATGAATAATAGCACATGATTCAACACATAAATTAGACAAAATGCTGATACAATGACTGCCACTTGAGCGTGGCATCAACCCATATACAGCAATGGAACTTATTAATTGGTCAGTGGAGATTGGGCATTGTGTTCTAAATGTATTCTCTTTCAAGAGAAATTAACTTACGTACAATCATTTTGTTTCTGAGCCAGCTCATCAAACAACTTATCCATGACAGCCTCCACATCAGCCTCACTTGTGCTACAGTGAAAAGAATAATAGAATATGAAATTAATAACACTTGAAGCCAACATCAAACAGCTGCCTGAGCCTGCTTAGCTTTTTGCCCATAAAAAAAAAGAACAGGATGTTATGCTCTAAATACAAACATTAGATTTAGAATACACTTAAAAGCAGAGAATATTAACTCTCAGGTAGATGATTCTGCCTTATTTGCATACACTGAAAGACTTCTGTGCTTCTAGCTGTTTCCAGTAATGAGACGATACAGGCAGAGTAAATCCATTAATACCATGTGTACACAATGAGAAGAAAGCTTCTGGCTCTCTCTTGCATGCAAAACAAGAGCAAATAGACAAGGCAGTCAAGCATCCAGCAAAGTATCCTTTGAAATCTCTACTGAGAGTGTACATGTGAAATTAAATATTGAAGCTGCTTTTAAAAAAATCAAGTCAAGCCACTGACTGAGAGGATCAAACATCCAGAATTAAATTACTACCTTCGAAATACCAACTTGATCTGCACATCAATAACTTTATCAGACTTTTAGTATAAGGTCAATTATAGACCACACGGTTGCTCTCAGAAGTGCCCCTGTTGGAAATTCAAGAAAACTCTCTTCTTCTGTAATGCCCACCATTACAGCTACTATGAAGTTGGCCTCATCACAGAATCTTTTGTATTCTAATTAGAAATCACCATATGGTTTAGGGAACTTACATATATAAATATGATAAGGCTATGGCCTTTTTTCCTCTCACTTTTTTTTTAAAAGTGGGGTTGATAAATTAACAGTCAATAAAATAAAATAACTGGCAGAAGAAATAAACACTTTTAAAAAGAGCTTCGGATAAAAATGTAAGTTTACTTCAACTCTACATACAAACTTTTATGGGATGACCTTCCAATATGCTTAATTTTGACACATGAATCACTCTTATCTAGTTATGGAAGCAATTAAATTAAATTCTGGACATTCATCTTAATAAAGCTTCATTGAAAATTGATACATCCATGTTGAAAAGCCAGCAGGAAAAAAAAAAAAGGAAATTGATATGACAGATTATCTTTCTTTAAGCTTAAACTAAACAATTTCTCCTTTGAGGTAATTATCAGGCAGTATGCATTTAATGCATGAGCACTTAATTCATCAACTGTTCCAGAGCAAATGCCTTTTTTTTTTTTTTTTTGAGAAAGCGTCTTGCTCTGTTTGCCCAGGCTAGAGTGCAGTGGCATCATCATAGCTCACTGCAACCTCAAACTCCTGGATTCAAATGATCCTCCTGCCTCAGCCTTGTCCCAGGTAGCTTGGACTACAGTTGTACACCACCATGCCTGGCTAATTTTTCTATTTTTTGTAGAGACAGGATCTTGCTATGCTGCCCAGGCTAGTCTTAAACTACTGGCCTCAAGCACTCCTCCCACCTTGGCCTCCCAAAGAACGGGTATGAACCACTGAACCAGCCTCAAATGCCTTCACAATGCAACAAAGCACATAGTCATTATGAAGGGTTTGGAATTGCCACATTCCAAGTAATAACCACTCCACCCCAAGGGATCTTAAAAATATCATTTGCAATGGTTAACTTTGTGGGGAAATGCTATTTGACCTTCATAAAGCCTTGTATGACATTTGAATAGAGCCATATTAAAATAATAAAATGACACTATAGAAAGAGTAATTATAGAGATAAAAAATAATTTTAAAGGAATAAAGAAATCACACAAATCAATGTAAATGTCAGTGCCCATGCCAAAGACAAGTATGTTTAGACATCATTCCTGAAAATTCATTTGAAACCAACTCCACCTCTGGTGTACACAAGCAAAACTGTTGGAGAAATGAGCTATTTTCAAGGGATCTAGAAAGAAGAGAACAACACTAGCCATCTAGGATGTTTGCTGGTTTTTAGAAAGTTAACCTGTCCTTAGGATAGGCATGTTACTCAACATAGGGGTAGAACTGAATTATGAAAAATAACTAAGTCAGAAGACAGGTCTCCAAAAACATATTTAGTAAATAAACAAATGCTTACAAACTTCCTCAGTGGTGATTTCTTTTTTGCTCTGTGTTCTAGTATACCATATTATTAAAATGTGACTCATTAGACTTCAATCAGGCCTTATCTTCTGAGTCACCTATGAAATTGCATGTGAAATTATATGTGAAATCACAAAATTATTTTTATTATAACAGTATCTTAGAAGAATTCTATTATGTTATTATGAAGTTACTCAGAAGTTACAAAGGCAAAATAAAAAATTGTATTGGTGCTAAGTGGTTTAAAAATAAAAGTAGTTCACACAAGAGCAAGCAGTTTATGTAACTTGCAGCTGTTACCCATCTAAGCCAACTTGCACTTGACCTCAGGGAGTAAGCGGGGGACAGGAACCTCATCTTCATATTGTTTTAAAAGTAGGAGAGGCTAGTATGTGCTTTTGGGTTTTTTAGACTATCTTCATGGATATAAAACAAATAAGAATACCAAGAAAGGAATCCTTATGGGAAATGAATATGTTCATGATGCCTTACAAGAAAAAACTTGTAAGAAAATACTGGTCTTCTCATGCTCCACTCAGACTTTAGGTTTTCTGACTTAAGAGAATGCATCAATCAGACTTTGTTAAATTTTTTAAGGAAGAGAATTAGAAAAGTAAAGGCAGAAATTAAAACTTGCCTGTCTGTACTAGCCTAAAAGATTAAGAGTTCTATTTACTATCCATTTCCACATACAGTTTAAACATCTTTGAAAATTTTAGATGATTCTGAACTATTGCAATGTGTCACACAGAGAATAACAAAAGTTATCATTTGTTGAACAACTATTATGTAGCAGTTTATTCACTTATACCACCCCCACCTTACTTTGTAGGTTATGTTATTATCCCTTTTTTACAGAAAAGAAAACTGAGTCTCAGAGAATTAAGCCACCTATCTAATATAAATATATAAAAAGTAACTTTTCTGCATAACAGAAAATATTATAAATAAAATAAACAAGGCAAAGTCAAACTGGGAACACCGTGGCAATGTTTATGGCATATGATTAATATTATCAATATATTAAAAATTCTAACAGATAAAAAAGTTCTAACAATAAAAAAATTCTGGCCAGGCAGAGTGGTTCACACCTGTAATCCTAGCACTTTGCGAAGCTGAGGTGGGAGAATTGCTTGAGGCCAGGAGTTCAAGACCAGTCTGAGCAACAGCAAGACCCTGTCTCCACAAAAGATAGAAAAATTATCCGGGCATAGTGGCACATGCCTATAGTCCCAGCTACTAGGGAAGCTGAGGCAGGAGGACTGCTTGAGCCCAGGAGTTTGAGGTTGCAGTGAGCTGTGATGATGCCACACTGCACTCTAGCCCGGGGGTGACAGAGTGGGACCCTGTGTCAAAAACAGAAAAAAAAAAAAATTCCAACAGTAGAAAATACCCCAATTGGAAAATTGTCAAAAAACTCAAACAGGCAAATTACATTAAAAGATAGCTCAGTGGGCATATGTAATATCATTTTTTCTTACTAGTAATAACAAATACAAAGTAAAATCATAAGATGCCTTTCTTCTCTCCAAACTGGCAGAGATAAGAGAAAAGATAAAATACCCCAAGCAAGCCTATGTATGAGGAAAACGGACGCTCTTATATACTGGTTGGAAGAGTGCAGAACTGGTACAAGATTTTCCAGGCAACCAGACAATATGTAAGAAAAGCACTAAAAACATGTATTTCATAACACCTAGCTAGTCCACTGATAGGAATTTCACCCATGAAAATACAATATTAACTACTACAAGGATGTTCACTGTGACACTGCTTCTAGCATCACAAAAGTGAAGAAGAACCTAAATGTCCAATGATGAGGAACTTGGTTAAGTACATTTTGATACACCCCATACAATGGAATAATATGCTGTTTTTGAGCGCAATTTTTCCCTCATCCGAGAATTGAAATTAAGGCACAAAGTTGATGGCTACAGTGCTAAGTATCTCTAACTTTCTAGAGAGAACTACCAATGAGCCACCAATGACTGGCCCAGACCCAATCCTCCTGGCTACAAGCAGGAGAACCAGCTTCCTTCAGATTGCTGCCCTTCCTCCACCATCCCCTCCTCTTCCCCACACCATAGTGTCTCTAGGAGGAGGGGCACAGGGACCTGAAATCACTGGCCTTTGGGTCCAGTATTTGTGATAGAGCCTTTTCCCTCTCCACGTGGGAGACAGGAGGAGGATTTACTCTCCCCAAAGACAAGTGATGAGGGGAAGAGTTTTCTAAGAGAATCACCTGGAAAGACTAGAGGAGTCTCAAAGAAGGAAAAACTGGCATTGCTTCCCTTACTTCGATGAGCAGGACCTTAATAGAGTGAAAAGGCAGAAAGTGAGAGGTGGGGTGCTGAGCTAAAAGGAAGCAAGCCAGTCCTCACCAAAGACCCGTGCAAAGGCTTGGCACTATCAGATACATTCCAATGTACCGGTGAGGGGTCAGGCTGGAAACAGGGACATTGCTTGAAAATAAGACAAAAGCAGTTCCTTAGATTCCCTCCCTCTACTTGAACTGCTAGATTCTGTCCCTCCTCCACTCCAGCAAAAACTGGTACGTTTACCAGCTGGTGCAGTTTTAACAATAAGAAAGGGCAAGGAGATACCATACTGAAATCCTACATACTAAACAGTGAAACCAACAGCCCCTACCTTTTCAGCATCTAGAACTCAACCAGCAAAGCTTCTATCTCAGGAAGTAGACAGAAAGATTTACCTCTGGAGGAAACTGAACAGCCAAAAGAAAGAATTGCAGATATTGACATTTGGAGTTCTCCAGTGAAAAACCTGACCAGCCATCTTACCATCCTCCAGTGAAGCCCACCAATCAATAAAACCTTGTTTATGCACACAGAGCTTCTAATCAGCTTTTTAATGCCTCATTCTTAAGTGTGAATGGACAACGTAGTACTTCCAGGGATTTAAGGAAAGTCTCTAGGATAAAAGACAAAAAACAAAATAAAGAAAAAAGATCTTGGAGGAAGCAAAGAAAAATACAGAGAGCAGGGGAAGAATACACTCTAATATGCTCAGAGAAAAGACAACATTGCATCCATAAAACAAAGAAGGATACTGCAAACATTAAAAGAAGAACAAAGGCATAAGAAAGAGCTCTAAATATGACTGCTAAGTCAAAAATTGGGGAATATAATTGGAAGAAAAAGTTGAGGCAATATTTTAGAAAATAGAGCAAAAAGATGGAAAATAGAAAATTAAAAGATCAATCCACAAGATTCAATATCTAACCAGGAGGAGTTCCAAAGAATATGAGGGGAAAAAAAGAAGAAAAGAATCAAAGTAAAAATAAAATTTCCTATAACTGCAGGACATGACTTTCTAAGTTAACAGGGTTCAATAAATAGCCAGCACAAAGAATGGGAAAAAAAGCTCCATTCCAAGGCACATCATCATGCTATTTCAGGAAACCAGGAACAAAGGGAGAATATTCTAAAAACTTCAAGACGAAAAAACAGGTCAAATATAAAAGGTCAAGAAACTGAATCATGTCAACTTTGTAACAGCAATAACAGAAGCTTGAAGATAACGGTACAGTATCTAAAACAGTCCAAGGGAATATTATTGTCAGACTATCCAGGGCAGTCAAACTACAACTCAAGTAAAATAAAGTCATTTTCAGACATCTGAGCCCTCAAAAAAATATATTTCCCGAGTACCCTTCTCAAGATGGTACTCGAGGGTGTGCTCTATCAGAACAAGGGAGAAGAGTCCTGCATCTAGTAAGAGCAAGTAAGGGTTGCTTCAGCCAACCTTCCTGCTGACAACAACTGTAAACTCTGGACGAAATGCAAAAACAGGTCCCCGAAGGCACTGGACAGTGAACAGAAATGGGCAGATGCTAGAGGGGAGCTGATATCTGGGAGAAGGGAAAAATATGGGGTCAGTTACCCACTTTGACGCCTTTCAGACTGAGGACAGTGCAGTCAGTACTGCTCAGGTCAACGAAAACTCCAATAGGAAACTCTTCTTGCATGAAGAACCAGAGGAGAGCTGAAAAGGCAGGGGAATCTCAGAAACTGTTCCCAAATTCCCAATATATCATAATCTTGAAAATTCTTGAGAAGTCCTGTGTGTATAATAAGTCATTCTGTATTTATCACAATGCTTTATGTGTTTTCAAACAATAATGCAATAAAAATAAACAATGAAAAAAAAAACAATGAATCATTTTTCTACCATAGGGTTATACTAAAAGTTTCAACTGTTTTCTGTGTAACAACAAAATAATAATAAACACATAGCTTATCACGATTATAAATTGATATACTGTGACAAGATTATATATTTCAAAAACATGTAAAAGTGATGGACACTTGATATAGACATTGAAGTAAAAAACATAAGAAGGAACATTAACACAAAATAAATGCTAAATACAATTATTTTAAAACTTAAGTACCTCAAATATTTAATATATGAAAGTTATTTTTAAAATTAAAAATTTCTAAAACACAAAGCATTAATGACCCTGATAGTCCTGATCTTTGCAGGTTGATGAATATTCCAGATGTAGGAAAATGTCTTTCATTTTGCACTGACATTGGGTCAAATCATTAAAAGCGTGACCTAAATTGATTTCAAGATGGGTGTAAGGTACACATTGCTTCATATAAGTTCATTTCCTTGTTAACGTGTGTCTGGCTTCTTTCACTCAATATTATGTTTGTGAGATTCATGTATATTGATGTGTATAGAAGTTGTTTATTTTTGTGGTACCGTATTTTATTGCATGAAAATACCACAATTTATTATCATTTTACTGTTGACGAGCATATTTATCTGCTTGGGCTGCCACAACAAAATACTACAGACTCTGTGGCTTAAACAGCAGAACTTTTTTTCTTGCAGTTCTGGAAGCTGGAAGTCTAAGATCAGGGGTGGATTTTAGCCAGGGCTCTCTTCCTGGCTTGCAGATGGCGGCCTTCTCACTGTGTTCTCATGTGTCCTTTCCCCTTTCCATAAGAACACCAGTCCTATTGGATTAGAGCCCTACCCTTATGACTTCATTTAACCTTAATTACCTCCTTAAAGGCCCTATCTCCAAATATAGTTACATTGAGGTTTAGGGCTTCAACCTATGAATGTTTGGGGGACATAATTCAGTTCACAACATTGAGCATTTGTGTAGTTATCTGTTTTGGGATATTATGAATAGTGCTACTGTGAATATTCCAGTTTATGTCTTTTGGTAAACTTATATATACATGTCTGCTGGGGTATATAGCTAGGAGTAGAGTTGCTGCTCATGGGGTATACCTATGTTCAGCTTAGTAGATGCTGCCAAACAGTTTTGCCAAAGTGGCTACATCGATTTATATTCCCACCAGCGATGTACAATAAGTTCCACTTGCTCCACCTCCTCACCAACACTTGGCATTTTCCATCTTTCCCATTTTGGTGATTATCGTGAACATATTATAAATGACGTCAATGTAAGTTGCCCCAAATTATTTTTGGACATGGGTGGGACACACTTAAAAAATACAATTTAATCAACAAAATAGTTAATCTAGAAACATTTTCTCGATAAAATGTCATTAAGATATGTATACACTTTTAAATCTATGCTTCAAAACACCTAAGATCTCTCGACTTTTCTAAGTAGGAAATTTCAAGAATATAACTTTATTATAAACACTTCATACAGAATGCCTTTAACTTCAAAACAGAGGGGGAAAGGGGAAATGGCATTTACAATGGAGAAAAGCTGGAGTAGCTGCAGCAGTGAGTCTATGACTCCAGGGCCCTCTTGTTAGTTTTGTAGCAAAACCATTTAAAAAGGTAGCAACATTATCTTACACTAAAAAAATCTATATTTAGAAATATAGCCATGCCTGTGAAGCTCTAAAGAAGCACAAGGATAAGCTAGTTTTTAAAAAGTCAAGTATGTGGGACACAAAACCTAAGGTGGGCAATAGGCCTATTCAGAAAACAAATGAACAAAAAATACACAAGGATATGGCTTATATAAAAATACAAGGAACAGCTGGGCATGATGGCTCACGCCTGTAATCCTAGCACTCTGGGAGGCCAAGGTGGGAGGATTTCTTGAGCTCAGGAGTTCAAGACCAGCCTGAGCAAGAGCGAGACCCCCGTCTCTACTAAAAAAATAGAAAGAAATTAGCCAAACAACTAAAAACAGAAAAAAATATAGCCGGGCATGGTGGTGCGTGCCTGTAGTCCCAGCTACTCGGGAGGCTGAGGCAGGAGCATCGCCTGAGCCCAGGAGTTTGAGGTTGCTGTGAGCTAGGCTGATGCCATGGCACTCTAGCCCCGGGTGACAGAGTGAGACTCCGTCTCAAAAAAAAAAAAAAAAGAAAAAAAATACAAAGAGTGATTTAAATTAAGCTCAAATTACAAACATAATTGAAAGACATTCCAGCCTAACCAGTAAAATTTGAGGAAGTGGAGACACCTGGTAGCCAACAGTAACTGTATGGAAAGGCCACAGCATGAAGACAGCACTAAATTTAACATGATGTTTTTCAGTGTAAAAGAGGAGCTAAATTCAGAGTTTTCTTTTGTGGCTACAAGAACATAATGTCATGTAGCATAGAAGAAAATAACCTGTTCCACTTTGTGCAGTTGCATTTGAACCAAAAAGAGGAATATTTTAAGGAAGGGTGACTTGAGTAGCATCACAAAGTGATGAGGAGAGAATAAAGGAATTAAGCTCAGATGCTATGAATCGTGTCCCCCTTCCCTCTCCTGAGGACAGAAACTGAGTAGGGATAAATAATTTAAGTGACTTCCTTTAGTTCCTGTGAAACAGCTCAACTCTCAGAAACAGCCCCATCAGTGGGATGCTACTATTAAAGTAAGCCTTTGTGCAGATAAAATGCAAAAAAGAAGGCCGGGCATGGTGGCTCACGCCTGTAATCCTAGTACTCTGGGAGGCCGAGGCGGGTAGATCCCTCAAGGTCAGGAGTTCGAAACCAGCCTGAGCAAGACTGAGACCCCGTCTCTACTAAAAATAGAAAGAAAATTGGCCAACTAAAAACACATAGAAAAATGCAAAAAAGAAAGTCTACCCAGAGACAATCAAACACAGTAAGAGAATTAAAGTCATTTCTGATGAGGAAGCAGAGTCACTCTTTTCAAGTGCTTTTTTTGGGGGTGATGGGGCCACAGGGTAGGAGGCAAGTAAGCCAGAGCAGACTGTGGACTCCTTTTCTTTTCTTCTGCAATGCCCTGATAAAACCTACCCATTTCACTGCTTTTCTCACCTTTTGTTAAGCTCAGAAACTGCAGTGGAGGGGCAGGTTTCTATTTTCTTTTGAGTAGTACCACTGCGTCTTTAAGTCGGAAGAGCCCTGGAATCAACCACTGTTCAGTTGCCAGGAAATTTGGCATCAACTCCTACAGAAATCCTGTGAGTACAGTACCCAAGATTAAAAGGCTGAGTGCTTTGGGAGTATGAGAATCATGATTTATTTTTCCATATTAAATTAGTAAACAGAGAAGAAAGTAATCAGTCATCCTCATTTTGAAAAACATTTCTATAGCTAAAATCAGGCATTCAACATAAAACTTAGACCCAAAGAAATAGAACATGTCAAAAAAGACCTTATTATTGCTGGATCATTTGAAATTCTCAACAAAAATTCCAAAACACTTGGAGGTTTCTGGAAGAGGGTCACGCATGAATTTAAATGGAAATTAATTTCTTCAAGAACCTCCCACTTCATTAGGATTGACTCAAGGGAACAGAATGCTACCCACACTTTGCTCCTTTATCCCCTTTCAAAAATCAACAGCTTGTTAAGGTATCAACAAGTAGAATAGGGTTGGCTTTCCTTAGTCCCTCTCTCTCCATGTTCTCTATTCCAGAGAGCCAAAGTTGATTTGACTGAGAAATTTCCCCTTCCTCTTAGAGTTCTTTGCCAAACTCCCCTGGCAGTGAGCCTTCTCATTCTACTGATTGCTTGTGCATTCATGCTCTACGGCTCTTTGTCCGCATACCAACACAATCTGGGGCTGGGGGCAGGTCTAAAATTAAGTTGGTTTATACTTGCCTTGATATAAAACAGACTTGGTTGCATTTCAAGCCCTGTGGGTTTGTTTTACATAACGGAATCACTTGTTAGAATTGATTTTGCCCTAGTATTTATCTTCTCAATCACTCAAAGGCTTAATTGACTGCTCAGAGATCCATTTCAGTCTCTAAATTTCCCACCCTTCTCACTCACCTGGAGAGTAACTTACCTGGTTCCATTAGTCTTGACCTGTGTATAATGCAGAAAGTGGGATCTAGCACCTTTAGCTCTCAAATTCCAGACCTTCACCCCCTCTTCTCAGCCACAAACTCCGTATAAAGTTTCTATCAAATCTATATATTGTATTTTCCCCAAAATAAATCAGTGGCACACACTGTAGAATTATAACTGAATAAAACCAAAAATATCCTTTCTATGAAATTTCAGAAAGGCTACAATGATGGAAGATTAAAAAATGAACAATAAAGATGAAGTTAGAGATTAAAAGGCTTTAACCCCTCTTCAGGAGAAAAAGATGGTCACATTCACCTGGCAAAGAGAGGCCAGGGAGTTTTAATAGCTAAAAATGGTTCATAGCAAGTGATTAAAGATGCTTTTCTTACGCTGCAGATTGACCTTGAGTTCTAACTGTGATTTATTTGAAGATGAAATAACAAGGAGATGAGACTTCTAAGGAAATCTAAAAACTTTTCTTCTGTATTTTTATATGTATAAATATGCATACTATCGACTCACATACATATTGTATACGTACACAACGCAGGCAGTCCCTGGGTTACGGACAACCTGATTTATAGCATTCTGTACTTATGAACTGGCTCCCAAGCCTCCCCATAAGGATAATTTATAATTAAATAATTAAATTAACAATTCGGGAACCAGTTTCTTCTGTGTGTGTAAACAAATCACATGGGGTAAGTAGTTCCTCGGTACAGCATCTTTACACCAGCGGCTAGTCTCACAGACAGCTGGAGAAGCAGCTGGTAGAAACGCAAGAACATGAAGAATCAGAAGACCGGAAGCCAAGAAAGTTTATGACAAAAGAATTACCCGAAGGCTTTCATCTCATTAAAGCAGGATTTGCTAATCTTAAGGAGAAAGATCCTGACATGGAGCGGTTTACAAAGGTTTACCGTGCAGTTAGTGAGAACATCAGCTGCTACAAAAGGTCATTTGTGATGAAAAAAAGAAAAAGGCTGTGCGAACAACCCTAGATAACTTTTTCAAGAAACCAACTTCAGTGGTGAGCTCCCCTCCCCTCCAGCAACAGAATCAAATCCTGATTCTCCAGCACCATCTCATTCGTCATCTTCCGATTCATGCTGGCTGCCTTCTGGCCTCACAAACGCCCCGTCCAGTAAGACACTGATGCAACATTAGGTAAGTGTTAGCCTTTAATATTCTTTTTTGAAATTTCTCCTATCTCCTATCTAAACTTTTTGCATCAGTTTGTTTTTATATTCTGTTTGTTTCAATTAAAAGAAAGAGCACAATAGTTTCTGTAACTTATTACAGTACCAGGGTATTATTATAATTGTTACTGTATTATACAATATTATTACCACATAGGAGCCATTATAGTATTATTATTACTACTGTATGTGTGCTATTCGTCAGGGATATGAGTTACATACAAATCCGACCTAAAGTCATTCTCAGAAACATATCTCATGCATAACCTGGGACTGCCTGTGTTAGTTACATTTATTTATACTTTACTAAATGAGTACACCCATACAATTGGGTACTTTGCCAATGTGTTTAGCTGGATATGATTGGCCAGATCTATTCTGGTCCCATCTAGCCCACTGGAAAACACACACTGTGATACACTATTGTCCAATTACAGTTCAATAAAGGAACAGAGGATAAAAGGGGTACTAAACTGACTAATGGAACCCGATAGCAAAGTCAATACAAGGTGAACTTCTTATGCTGCTGCACCACTTTCTAGGTGGTGTTTCAACTAGATAATAAATTAATGTCTAATTCAATGGTCTATGAGTTAATGCAAGATTAATTAATAAATAATGTAGATGTACATTTAAATTACATCAAATAGGCCAATTTTGTGATTTTAATAAACATAAAATGTAAAACATAGCCTACCTGATTATGCCATATGGGCTATAAATCAGAAAGTTGTGGTTGTTTTGTTGTAGTTGTTTAAAATATACAGCTATAAATTTGCAACAGGGCCTCACTCATTCATAAAGTATCAATAGGAGTTCTTATGACAAAGATCCTACTGTGCCTCTACTTTTGAGAACCAACTGTATTTCCTCACTGTAGAGCCCTTTCCTTTCCCAGGTGACCTTTGAGTACAGATTCAATACCATTATTGATCCTTCACTTATCAAGACATACAACATCATATATGCTTCCTTTTGATTTTTTTTTTTTCCTTTTGCAAGCACTGGAGAATGCTTCATTTTAAACTTGAGACATTTCAGTTTGAATGATACTTTATATTTCTCATAGAGATAAATAGTTCTTCACTAAGAAAAAAACAAAAAATACAATTTTAAAAATCACTAAAAAAATTAAAATGTTACTTTAAAAAATCACTTACGGCCGGGCGTGGTGGCTCATGCCTGTAATCCTAGCACTCTGGGAGGCTGAGGTGGGAGGATCACTCAAGGTCAGAAGGTCGAAATCAGCCTGAGCAAGAGCGAGACCCCGTCTCTACTAAAAATAGAAAGAAATTAATTGGCCAACTAAAAATATATAGAAAAAATTAGCCAGGCATGGTGGCGCATGTCTGTAGACCCAGCTACTCGGGAGGCTGAGGCAGAAGGATCGCTTGAACCCAGAAGTTTGAGG
>CAUYRT010031758.1:0-18896 GCA_963574885.1 Lepilemur ruficaudatus | reverse complement strand
TTTTCTATATATTTTTAGTTGTCCAATTAATTTCTTTCTATTTTTAGTAGAGACGGGGTCTCGCTCTTGCTCAGGCTGGTTTCGAACTCCTGACCTTGAGCAATCCGCCTGCCTCGGCCTCCCAGAGTGCTAGGATTACAGGTGTGAGACAAATTCTTAAAAGAAAGAAAGTTAACATATTCTGGAGATCATGCGGAGCTATCAATTGTCCTGGCGGAGTTCTAAGGTGAATACCTGAAAGGGGCCATGGAGCCGGAGCCCTGGGTTAATGACTAACACTGCACTTGGTCCAAGGAGCGTGGGGGTCTCACTTCCGCCTCAGTAGGCAGCCACACACATCCCTTAACACCTGACTCGCATTGGTGGCCTAGTGGTGTTCGCAGACAGTGCCACGTGACGGCCTGGGAGCTGAGCGGAGAAGCATCTGCAGCGGCGGAGAGGACCTGCCTGCTCTCGCCCCAGCCAGCCTCCCTCTGAGCCTCGTGCTTCTGTGGACACAAAAGACCTGGCAAGTCTCAACCGGGTTTAAAGTGGCAGCTCTTCTCCTACAAACACAGAAATCATTTTTCTCTAGTAGCTAAGGAAAGCCTAATGCAGCGCTGCAAGAGTTAATTCACGTAAACACTAGAAAATTGAATTATACATAGATGCCTTCTTTGGGGATTCTGTTATTTGTTTTATTGTTGCCATATATTTTGCAGAAAGACAGTCTTGTGCTCACTCAGAGGTAAACAAAATAACAATAGCTGCCATTTCATGAGTACTGGTTATGTGACAGGTGGCTTATATGCATCTTTTATTCAATCCTATGTTTACTTTAATCTGTAAAGAATAGAATAGAATGTTCCCGTCTGCATTTTACAGATGAGGAGACCAAAGCCAGGGGAAGCTGAATAATGAACAATATCTCACAGCTAAGGAATGAGACCCAAATACAACCCTTTCTTAGCCGGGGACACCCTACTGGATGCTCCAGCTGTGGCCTGCCCAGCCAGGCTGAGGCGGTCGACAGACACCCCACCCCCACCCGGCAGCTCGTGCTGAGCCCCCTTCTCCATGGAAGGATCAGTTCTCCCCACGTTTCCCCCAAATGCTCCGCTTTGCTGTTCAAGTCGAGGGTAAACCCAGAGAGGTAAGAACTTATACTGCACCAAGAACAGCCAAAACGTTCTTATGCAGGCACAGAAAAAAAATACTGCAAGGGGACTTCGAAGAAATAATTGCATCCATTTTTTAAAGTATTTACTGCAAAAAAAGAAATTGCTAATTTGAAGTGCTTAAAAAATCAATCTAACTTAATAGCCGTGTCTAGGGAACTTCTTTAACTAATGGAAAAGGAAGACCTGTGATTAGTACTTCATTGTTTGTACATATGAATGTATGAACACTGCACCTTTCTCTGAAGTGGTGTGTCATACCTGCGACACGCTACTGTGTGCCTACTCACACACGTTAATACTCACTGTCATAGAAACCTGGTTTCAAATAAACCCTGTGGCTCCTCAGTGGACGCACGCCGCCACGGACCAGCCATGAGAAAACGCAGTCTCGCGTGACCATGGCCTTTGTCTTTTTCTGGCTGCCCAGGGAAAGGGGGGTCCCAGGCCACTGCACCCTGCAACAGTTTCTCCAGGAAGACAGGCACAGGAAGTGCCGAGAGGCCTGCAGGAATGTTGCGATCTTCCTCTTTGCAATGATTCCCCCTCTTAAAAGAGAGCTGTGAGAACTGAGGTTGGATGGTAGTGTTCTGTGCTCAATTCAGCACTGCAGTGTCTTACAGAAAAGGCACCACAGCTTGCTGACCTGGGCTGCCCAGATGGCAGACGCCGGAGGGAATGGAAAACAAATCTCTGAAGGAACAAGCCTCACTTCCCTCCTTCCTCCCTTGTTACCTTTCCTCCTGATTTCTCTCTTCTGACAAACTTAATCCGACCAGCTCTGCTGTGAAACAAACGGCCCTTATGGTGCCTTCAGAGTCAGTTGACGGACTCAGCAGAGTCCCAGGGACAAGCACAAGCGTGTGTCTTTTTTTGAGAAAACAGGAGTTCAAGGGAGGTGGGGACTGGGCCCTTCCCCTAATTTTTTCTTTGTCCTGGGCAGACACAGAGGAGTCTGAACCCCTCCGGGCTGCCGCGAAGGCCCTGCCCTCGCTGCAGGGGCCCAGAGCCTCCCGTAGGTTTCCTGACGCGGAGAGGGAAGAGCTGGCCGAGGACACAGCTGAAGGGGCCGCCGCCCGACGCCTGCCCGAAGTTTGGACATGTGTTCGCCCTGCTGGTCAAATCAGCTTTGAAATGCAGCTCGGTTTTATAAGTGGTTAAACTGGTGACTGACTACTGGTTTTCAAAGTAATTAATATGTATGATTTTGTCCCATATCCAGATTTATGTAGGCAGGCTCAGGATTTGAAGAATTCAGAAAACATAAGGTGTTGATGTCCGATGCTGCCAAGGGCACTAGAGTGGAAATAGAATCCCTCTTGGTAATAGATTACTAAGAATACTGATGGCCCCCTCACCCCCCCCCTGCAACTGTGAGATGGCCTCATCAGAAAAAATGAGAAACCGATATCCACAAAGCTTTTTACCCCTCTGTCTCCATGACCAGCAGAAAGCTTCAGACCTGTAGGGAAAAGAAACTGGAGCCAGCGAGCAGAAAGGGAGCTGGGATCACTCCGGGCCTCGACGGGCAGAGCCCGGCGCTGGGCTGCACTGCACCCACTACCCAGAACTGCTGCCCCTCTCCTCTCCCCCGGGGCTGTCTCTGGGCTGACTTCCAAGGGTCCTCCCTGGCCGAACACTCATCAGCTGCCTGTCCCAGCACAGGGGCAGCTAGAACTCAGAAAGTCCTGTGAGCAAACGGGCTTGTGGGGATGAGAAATGAGAAAGGAGAAATAATATTGCACATAACTAACCAGAAGTGGCAAGAACCTCATCTGCCTGACTGCACGGCACGTTTTATAGCAAATGGATGCTACATTGCACTGACATAGCACTTTCTTAAGGAAGCATCATCTAATGAGTCCTCATAATATTCCTCAGCTCCATAAAGACTGAGAATTGCCTTTTCAAAGAAAAACACAAATAAAAATAAAAACAAGAACATGAAGAGGCACAGAGTGTCTGTCAAATGTGTCTCCCCTCCCAGATCCAGGCCAGCCCCAAGGGGAGGAGATTGGATCCTGCCCTGCAGCGGTGGGTGTGAGGATGGTCGCTGTGACATGTTTCTGGCTCAAGTGGGACACCCTCACTCAGCGCCACGGGCCACAGCCCTTAGACCAAGGTAAAGCAGGTCCTTCTCCCAACCCGGGAGGGTGGAGCCCGACCAAGGGAGCTCCGCACACAGTGGGAAGTCGGCCCACGCTTCCCTCTGGGGCATGGCCACTTGGTAACTGGCAAGTAGCGGAGGGTCTGTTTTCAAAAACAGTCTTGTTAAATGAGCATCGTTGGGGAGACGTAGCCTCAGGAATGAGCGTGGCTTCCTCGGAGGAAGAGACGCATGTAAATGGAAGCATGGCGCCGTGTACCCCTGAGGAGATGATCTAACATAGGAAAGGCTTGTTACCGTAAAGGGTTCGCCACAAAGTCTTCCTTAGAACAGTAAAAAATCAAAAACCAGACAAAAGTTCTCAGCAGTGCGGAGCTGGGTGGGCAGAATGGCGGGGAGCACCTGCAGTGGTGCTCTGAAGACCACGAGACGCCAGGGAGGCACGCCTGCGGGACCGCAAGCGAGAATGCAGGTGAAAACCTGTGTGCACTGCGGCTCTGACAGCCTGAGAAGGAACAAGGCTGTCCAGAACAACTGGACCAGACCGGGGCTGCGAGGAGCCAGCGTGGTGCTGGGAGGGCTGTCGTCTCCTCTCTCTCTCTGTCTTTCGCAGGTGTTTGCCAATGTCCGGGGACAGCGGCCCTGCCCCGGGGTCCGGCCATACTTCAGCCCACAAGGCTCCCAGCCAGCCCCGGTGAGGACATCAGGCGCTGCTGAGCTGGCAGGACATGAGGAAGTCCCTGCTCACGCAGCACAGCCTGCGCCACCCCCCACTCCTTGAAGCCCCCAGGGAGCGTCTATAATTATTAAGGTCCCAACCCACCATAGACAAATTGGCTCAACACTTCCAGGCTGGAGTCAGGTCTGTGCTTTGGTCTAAGGAGCAGCGAGGGGGTTCCTGGGGTCTGTGCAGGAGTCTGGCTCCAGGGCTTCCCATGGGAGAAACTATCCTCCGTGGAAAAGAGGTGGGCTCCTAACTGGGTTGATTTGGCTTTAATTTAATTTGGGAAAAAATTGGGCATGGTGCCAATGTTTATGGTTGTCTCAACTCCAGTGCCGTCCAGAGCCTGTCTTCCCTCGTCCCGGGCACAGGCAGCACCCCGACACACACATCGCCCACCAGCTCCACCCCATACCACACTGCCCCACTGAAAGCCACGCCCCACTTTGAGGGCAGACACCTTGGTCTCTGAGGATGGAAATGCCCAGTCTTTTCAGAAGAAGGAGCCCAGTCTGTTATTTACAATAAAAAGGTGTGAGGAATGTGTTTGTGTCCTGGAGACTCGGAAGCCAGCAGATGCCCGGCCGGCTCAGGTGTGCCTCACACCCCAGCCTGGACTGGGCTTCGCAGCATTTCTCTAAACTGTTTCAGCCCCTTCCTCCCGGCACTCTCGGCACTGCTGCTTACCTTATGCCCCTGACAGACATCCTGATGCAGGAGAGGCTTTGGGGCTGGAGGATGTGGGATGAGGGATGTGGGAGGATCCCCACCAGGTACAAGATCCCCTTTTCTCTGAGGTTATTTTACTACTGCATGAAGAAGGGAAAAAGTAAGCCACATTTCACCTGGGGCTGCTGAATCTAACAAGAAGCTTTAGCAACAGACGCAGACTCCTATGTTTATTTCACAAAAGTCATAGGATAATGACTCATCCCCCTAAGTCCTTGTAAGTTTTTATTCCTGTCATGCCCCACACCTTCACAATCATCACCAACACGGTTTGACGTGCTGGATGTCCCTTAGCCTTCATGTGGGAAATACCCTCCCCTCCAGAGAATCTGTGTCTGGAACTTACCACCGAGCATGTGGATCACTTTGGGCCCCGCCCCAAGCACGTCCTTCCCAAACCGGATTCTCAGGCTCTGTGAGCACCAGAGCCCCCAGGGAAGAAGCAGGGGCCCCCTGGGAAGAGCTTGACCCTCCTTGCCTGTCGCTGTAAAGGGATTGGCTTATGTCTTCAGGTGGAAATCAAAAAATCCCTTTGGGAAGTCAGCCACAGTACGAAAGTAGCAGCGCACATTCTCACTGCGTCTGCGGTAGCGAGACAGCGTGCGCCCCCTTAGCTAGAAGAGTTTCCTCTACAAATAATTTTAAAAGTAAGAAAACAGAAAAGATCTCACTAAAGATAAATAAATTTTGTATTTCATTTTACTCCTTAATATTTGACTTAGTTAATCTAAATGGCCAGATAAAATGATCCACTTAGTATTTTCCTTATGCGTACCCACAGAGAGACAACGCTTCTAATTCCCACATTCTGGCCCTGGGCTCCGTGGATCCCAGCAGCCCGTGAATAGAATCTGGGGGGAGTACGGACACAGATCCTCCCTGTCAGTCTCTCACTGAAACCTGGCATTGCCTTTGGTCGTGAGTGTGGGCAGCAAAGCACAGCAGGGTCTGCAGCACCGTGATCCTGTCGCCATAGAAATCACAGGTGCGTGTCTTCTTGGCACTGCAGCTGTTGCAAGCACATATGTCATTGGTTTCCTTTCATATACATTTCAAAATATTATTCCAAGGAGTCCCTGGGCTTGACACCCGCCCAAATGTGCCCATTGCTCAATAAGATAGAAATCAGTCAAGCTATGAGATGACAAGGGCACAGCTGAATTAGGCAGCAAACATGTTTGCAGCCAGAAATCCCAGTTACAACGGAATTCACAGGGTACAATTTACTTTTCAAAGTATTTCCAGACTTTATTCTATCCTCATTGCAAACCTGCCAGGGAGGCAAGGTAAACACACGGTGGGTCTTATTCCCCTAAGAGGCCTGAAGCACGGAGAGGCTCAGGGACCTGACCAAGGTCACTGGTCAAGCTGCCGAGCAGAGAAGGGAGAATTTACCTCCTTCCCCGACATCCTCCCACCAGACATTGGGCCCCTCCCAGGTGAAGGTGAGAGGCCTGCGTCCTCCTGTCTTTCTGTCTGTCGTCTGCCCCCTCAGTGGGAACCTGATCTTCTATCGTGTTCCTTGACCTTGGGTGGTGGTCCCATCATTTACTCAGCCCCCCAACCTGCTCCCCTCTCAGCCAGTCCTGCACCTTCGAGGCCTTGTGGCTTTGCAGGGGAGAACCACAGAAGCCTGTTTCATAGAGGCAGCTGTGAAGCAGGTCCTGCTGGGAAACACGGCTGCTCAGGAGGCAGCTGGGCAAAGGGGGAGAAGGGAGAGGGCAGCCACCAGGCAACACAGCAGAGCAAGGAAGAGGGAGGCGGGCAGGGGCGGGGGGACAGGAGAGTGCAGAGAGGCAGCAGATACAGAGTGGAAGCCCCAGAGCGGGCCTGGCCTGGGTGGGGGGGCACAAGGGGAGAGACGGGCCGTGGTGAATTTGTACCTCCACTCTGCTGTATCTCTGGGGTGCATGTGGTGCTTTACAGCCATATAACCCACACATCTGCCAATTTTGAAGTCCTCTGGTTCTGTTTTTGGAGCAATTGTCTTCCCATGTGTCCTCGCAACAGGCTCTAGGACGAAAGAGGCCTCGGCTCAAATCCTTCCCCATAGTCTCGGCCCCTCTGCCTCAGTTTCCCCATCTGTAAGGCCTCGACCCCTCATACAACCAGGGCTGTGTGAGCGATGGAAGGAACGTGAATCCCCCGAGGTTTCCTGGCTGTACAACCCCCTGCTGTGCACATATGTCACCTTGTCAACCCTCTCTGAACAACATGCTGAATGTGCCACCTGCTCCTGCCCTGGCCGAGACTCCCTCTCCCCTTCCCTGTCCTTTCCTGCTTCTCCAGGGCGTGTGGCACCGTCTGATGTACGACGGAGTCGGCTGACTGCTTGCTCATTGAGAGGAGCCAGCCGGATCCCCGAATGTGTGCTTTGAGAGCAGGGCTTTCCCGCCTCGGCTCTCCCGGCCACGTGCCTGCCTGGGACCTGCCCGGCCCACAGGTCCTGCTCAGCCACATGTGTCGAAGGACCTGGCCCATGAATGTGACCTCAGGGCGCACAGTGGGCAGTTGCTGGTACATTTGGTGGCTACAGACTCCAATGTTGTCTCCTAGTTCCTGCCCTCAACATCACCTGGCACCAGATGGAGGAGGGAGCTTGGACTGCAGCTTGCTCCCTTTATCCCAGTGGTCTGACTCCACACAGATTCCACGTGACAGGAATCTGAGAAGAGGCCTCTTCGCTGGACAAGCCAGGGGCCGCCTGGATGAAGGGACCCGCTAGGGGGTGGCTCAGATCTGCCTGGCTCTTTCCAGGCTTCGAGCTGGGTCCCTCACCCTGCTGCTGGCAGGTCACACTGAGCAGACATTTTTTTACGCAACCATTTCTGTGGTGGGCTCTCCTGCCTGGTATCTGGGACATCTGCCGGAAATCAGGCCCTGTCTGTGGGATTCCGCAGCCATCTCAGCTGGTATCCTGCTGCCGTTGAGTGAAGCCACAGCCTGGGCCTGCATCTCAGGCGAAGGGATAAAAAAGGCAGCGTGGCTTGGGCCATCAATCAACCCTGGCATCCCATCCAAGGTGAATCCCAGGCAAAAATAAAATCAAAACCCCAGGTTTAAAATATCCTCCAAGGGGCCAAGCAGGAGCCCTGCCTGCGGTGGGCGAGGCCGGGACCACAGCATCTGGGATTCCTAATTATAGGGGACCCAGGTTCGAATGTGTCCCGTGTGAGCTGAGACACGCCTGTCAGCCAGCAACTGTCACCCCACCGCCAGCTTCCTTTCCTGTCCCCAACAGCTTTTACTCACACCTGTAGGGCTGGTATGTACCTTTCTTAAGGATCGATTTCAGATTCCACGTCAATCAGCACCCCACCCCCGTTCTTAGATGAGGCCCATGGGATTCCTCTTGTGAGTTCTCAGGGCCAGTAAAAGACACTTTCACTGATACCTTGGAGGAAAAAAAATATTTATTGACAAACGTGTCAGGGAAGTCACATTTCCTTTGTCTCCTTTGTCTCTTCCTTTCATGTTTTCTAAACCAAAGTGTTGGGATATGGCCAGCGGGCAGTAGGGAGCCATTGAAGGTGTGAGAACAGAGCAGTGAAGCACACAGAGGGGTTCTAAGGGAGACAGGCAGAGCAAGGGGTGCCGTTGGCCCTGCTGGAGTGAGATCTGAGGGAGGAAGAGCTCTCAGGTGCCTGACGGGACAAGCCTGGCGGGTCCTTAGGGTGGAGAGGGAGAGAGTGAGGGACCTGAGAGTCACCGAGGGGAAGACCACCTGCCGGCCTGGGACAGCTGAGCCCCAGAGTCACAGGAAGACAACTGCAGGAGGAAGCAAGGAGGGAGGGAGTGCAGATGAAGGGAGCACAGGAACAGGAGCAGCATTCCTGCAACAAGAGTCCGCAAAAAGAAGCAGTTGGTGGAGGAGAGGCCAAGTGTGCCTTGGGGACTCCTGAGGCGGACACAGCGGAGCCGCTGACCTGGAGGCCGGCCCCAGAGAGGGGCAAGCTCTCTCGCTCTCTAAGGAAGTGAAGGTGGGAAAACATTTGATTAAAATTACGCTCACACACTTCATTCCTCTTGTCCCCACATTCTTTGATATAACACCAGTTACTTAGAAAAACGAATGCATAAAAGGCAGCAAAAGGGAAGAAACAGCACCACCAGGAAGCCGGAAGTGACAGTGATCCCATCAGACAGAAAGGGAGAGCAGGACACTGCTGGGGAAGAGTGGAGACACCAGCGACCAGCCCTGCGGGGTTGCCACGGCCTAAGGGCAGGGGGCTGGTCAGGGCTCTGCGGAGAAGCAGACCCAACAGGAGACGAAGCGCCTGCACCTCCTCCCAACTACACACAAGCAGGTTTGTAACAGGAGCGGGCTCACGTGCTTATGGAGACCCAGGGAAGCTGGTGGCGTGTCCCTCAGTCCAAGGCTGAGGGCCTGAGAGCCACAGAGTGTCTGAGAACAGGAGAGGATGGGAGTCCCTGTTCAAGAAGAAAGGAAGTGAATTTGCCCTTCCTTCAACTTTTTATTCTGTTCAGGCCCTCGACGGAGGAGTGGTGTCCAGTCACAAAGTGACTCTGTACTGCTGGTGCAAATGCTAATCTCATCCAGAAACACCTTCAGACAGTTACCAAGAATGGCATCTTACCATCCGTCTGGGCACCCCTTGGCCCAGTCAAGCGGACACACAAACTAACCATCTCACTCTGCCACCAAGCTGCACCTCCCGCCCCACCTGCTGGGCTATGGGCAGGCGCCGCAGAGGTGCCCCCCGAGTGGAGGAGACAGTCAGAGCCCAACGGAGCAACAAGGCTCTACCCCAGGAGCTGGGCCACCAGCTCACCTTACCCGCCCAGATGCCACACCCACAACCACCAGAGCCCATTCCTGAGATCAGAGCTCTCTTGGCAGAAGAGCAGGGATTGTCGAATCACTGAGCTGAAAATTGGTAATGACTACCACACATTGGAGAGGAACGGCCATCACAAGAAAGATGCACCAATCCGACAAACAAGCAAACAAGAAAATATCCAAAAATGGAATTAACCAAGCAAAAAGTAAAATGTTTTAAAATTAGCCTCATTGATATCCTCAGAAAAGATTCACAGGATATTGGGTCCAGGACCCCCAAGGTAGCAAAACCTGAGAATGTTCCAGTCCCTGATGTAAAACGGTGCAGTATTTGCGGGTAACCTACGCGCATCCTCCACGTACTTTAACTCATCTCTAGACTACTTACAATACTTAATGCAATGTAAGTAGTTGTGAGACTGGTTTTTATTCGTATTATTTTTTATTGGTGTATTATTGTTCTTGATTGTTTTTCCCAAATATTGGCAATCCACGGTTGGCTGACTCTGTGGGTGCAGAACTCCAGGACCCTGAGGCCTAACCGCGCACACAGACCGTAAGGGCCCAATCCCCGCGGGGCACTTGCCCCACACACACTGTGCCTGCACTGCCGGGTCTGCTCTCTTGGCGGCCTCTTGGCCCCGCAAGATGGCACGCCCACCCCCTCAGAAGGAGAAGCTCACCCTGACGCACACCACTCCACTGCCCTATTCTGTACCCTTGCATGAAAAGAAAGACCTAAACACGAGTCCTGCTAACCCACCACCCATTTCCTGTTTCCTCTCGACCTGTCTCCAACACGTTCCGTCTTGCCTCCCCACTAAGATTGCTGCGGTGAGACAGTGCTCAGCGCACAACATCAAACCCAGAGCTGGGCCTGGCGAGTCAGCCAGCCCTCCCGGGGGTCCTCCCCTCACTGCTGCTCCCCGGCCTGGGGGCCAGACCTCAGCTCCATGCAGCTCCAAAGTGCTGCCCTGCCGGGCCCAGCCTCCCCTCTCCCCACAGCTTCTCTGTGCCTCTTTCCCTGCATGACTTCAAATGTCCTCCACACACCAATGACGTCTAAATCTGCTTGGCCAGCCCAGTCCGCTGCACTCCACACTCTGCATCTCTAGCGGGGTGTCTCAAGCACATCCGGACGTGAATCCCCGGTTCTCCTCGCGCCCACCCTGCTTCTCCCCAGCCCCGCACAGTGAATGGCGCTCAGCTGCTCAAGCTGGAGCCCTGGGTCATCCTTGCCTCTCCGCTTCAGGTTCCGGAGTCACAGCCCAGGCCAGCACCACACCCCACCCCCCGGGCTGGCACAGTAGATTCCACAGTTCCACTCATGCTGCTATGTAGTAGAGGTTTGTGTCCCCCCCGAATTTACATGTTGAAGCCCTAACCCCTAGGATGATGGCATCAGGAGGTGGGGCCTTTGGGAGGTGATGAGGTCAGGAGGTAGAGCCCTGGTGACGGGATTAGTGCCATTGGAAAAGGGGCCCCAGGGAGCTTCCTCACCCCTCCACCCTGTGGGGTCACAGTGGGAAGGTGCCTTCTGTGAACCAGGAAGCCAGCCCTCACCAGACACTGGATCTGCTGGCACCTTGACCTTGGACTTCCAGCCTCCAGGACTGTGAGCAAGACATTTCTGCTGTTTAAGCTGCCCAGTCTGTGGTCCACCTCCCCTGGCTGTCTGTGTAGCACAGTCCACCCCTCTGTCCTTCTCCTGGGTACTCCCGTTCCCATCTCTGCCCCACACGATGTTGACGTGCCCACAGGGAATGCCAGCTCCGTGAGGACAGACTCTTCCTGCACCCTTGGGGCCTGTCCGTAAAGACAATGAAGGATGAAGAGGGGGATGTAACTGCAGAGTAGTTTTATCCACCTTTTGTTGGCTTGATTACATTTGTTTCATTTTTTATTTTTAAAAAAAACTTTTAATTCAAGATCATTTTAAGACAGAAGATTGCAGAACGTACCCAGAGTCCCCATACCCCGTGACACTTCCCTCATGCACGCCCTCCCATTGAACCCTCACAACAGCCAGGGGGACACTAACTGTACCCCCACTTCACAGATGAGGAAAATGAGACACACTGAGGGTAAACTATGCCCAAGTTCATACACCTGGTAAATAAAACCATTGAAGATTTGAACCTAAGCCGTCAAGTTTGGGAGCCTATGCTTTCAACCGCAAGGCTGTACTTTGTGTCAGCGAGACAGGAGAAAGAATGAGAAATCAATACTGGGAAAGAACCGAAAAACGCAGTCATCACCGGGGAATAGAATGATGATTGTATACATAGAAAATCCAGGACAACCCTGACAAATCGGTACAACCAATAAGAGGGTTCAATATGTTCACGAGATGAAAAATCTACAAATAAAAATCAAGCTCTACTCGACATATCAAGAATCAAGCAGAAAATGTAATGGAGAAAAATCCATTCACACCCAGAACAAATCATACAATACCAACCAGAAATGGTAAAACCTATAAGAAAAAACCCACGAAACTTTACTCAAAGGCAAAAACGGATCCCTGAATATAAGGAGACACAAACATATAACCCAATGAAGAATCAATGTTATAAAGATGCAGATTTTCCTCCATCTACATATGTATTATAAATTAGGCAGAACACCAATCAAAATCTCAACATAATTTTCCGTGATATTTTATTGTGAAAAAATTCAAACATAAAAAAGTTGAAGAATTTCACAGTGAACACCCACACACCTAGCACGTGGACTCTGCTGTTAGCATTGCACTATATTTGCCTTATCATACACTGTTTTATCCATCTCTCTAGCCACCCATCAATCCATCATTTCAGTGCCTATTAAAGTTGCAGGCATCCTCACACTTCCACCCTAAACACTTCTTATACATACCATTAACTAGACTCAATATCTGTTTACAGTTTTTTAAGGAAAATTTACATACAATTAAATGCACAAATCTTAAGTGAACATTTCCTAAGATCTGAGATGGATGTGCCTGGGTGACACAAATCAGTGTCAGGGATGAAACATTAATGTCACCCCGAAAGATCCCCCAATGCATCTGTCAGTAAATCCACCATCCTATTGTCAGGCTACCGTATTTCTGATTTTTTTTCCACTATCAGTCAATTTTGCCTCTTCTAGAAGTTTGTACAAATGGAGTGTTACAGCATGTGCACTTTTGTATCTGGTTTCTTTCTCTCAGCATAATTATTTTAAGATTCAGCCTAGCAGTTGCTTGTATCAGTAGTTTGATCCTTTTTTATTCCTGTGTAACATTTTACTGTATAAAGCACCACGGTTTCCATTCAACTATTGATGAATACCTGAGCTATTTCTCAACCAGTTTTTAAATGGAATTTGGCAAGGTAATTCCAAAATATATATGCGAAGGAAAAGTACAACAATGGCCAAGCAGAAATTTCTGAGAAGGGACTTCACAGATATGAAGCATATGAAAGATATGAAAGCATATTTTATAGCCATGATAGTTAGGAAGAGAAGGTTTTGACACAGCACATGCAAATAAATCAAGTGAATAGAACTTAAAAGTCCAGAAACAGATTGATATATATATATGTTATATATATATATATATATATGAAATGTGTTTAAATAAAAGTGGGCATTTTAACAGCCCTTACCACTGATTAGATACAAATTTGAAAAAAAGAAAGAAAGAAAAAAGGAGATAAACAAGGAAAGAGAAAAAGAAAAAATACACGGAACATGAGAAAGCTTCCCTGAGGAAAGTGCAAAACCCAGAAGCCATAAATAGAAAAACTGACTAATTTAACCACATAAAGTTTAAAACCATCTGCACAATAAAAAACACAGAAATGAAAAAGATAAGTGATAGAAAGAAAGCATAACGTGCATAGATATTTTTTAAAGCTTTTACACATCCATGCGAATAAGATAACTCCTAGAAAACCGAGCATGAGCAAGAACACTGTCACAGAAAGAAGCTCAACGGCCAGCACACGTGCCTGCACGGCCAGTCTCACTCGGGGTCAGTGAGTGGGAGCCACAGATCATCAGTCGACAAAGAAACTTCCTAACACTGAGAACACACACGGCTGGCAGGACTTTGAAGCGTTCTCACATATTTTGTTGGAGGGAGTATGAGCAGGTAAAGCCAGCCTTGTACATGGGCGTATCCTTTGACCTTTTTGCCGATACTTCCGGTGTCTAGCCTTGTGTATCCACAAAATACTGAAACACAGGCATGTGGTATTGAAAGTTGAAAATAATTAAAATGTTCATCAAAAGGAAGATGGTTAAGTAAAAATACAATATCCCCGTACTACAGAATGTTATTTAACTCTTTAACATAATGAAGGAGAGGTTGCAGACCGCCATGGAAAACAACCCCAAGCTATACCTTTACAAAGACAATCCTGAAGTGTCGTGTGTTGTGCGATCCGCCACACGGAGCAAGTGACCCGTGCGTGTGCAGGTGCATGGGTTTATCACGCAGAGGAAAACGGCTGAAGGCTGCATGACAGGAGCCCTTTCCAACAGGTGGATTTTTATTCTATGTACTTTTCCATTGCTTGGATCTTCATAATGAAACTGTGTTGCTTGTCTGATAAAATGCAGTTTCTTTGTTATTTTTTTAAGAGTGGGAGAAAGTTGAGAAATGCCCATAACTTATCTTTCTATGACTCTTGAACTTAATAATAATTACAACTTATTTGGACCATTTATAAATAAATTCTTGGTCATCACCGTCATCATCCTGGCTTGCAGTCACGGAGCACCCCCAGGCAGGGACATGTTAGATATGTCATATCTGATGCCCACTACAACCCTGCAAAGGGGATAGATACTCTTATCTCCATCTAACAGATAAGAAATCTGGGGCTCAGGGACATTACCCAACCACCCAAAGCCTCACCACAGCCACGCAGCAGGAACTGAAGCCATCATCTTGTCAAGCCCATCCTGGTTCCTCTCCCCCTCTCGTGGCTTCCAGGAGTCAGTCATGAGTGGGACCCTTCTCAGGCCCGTGCTTTCACAGGACACGCTAGGGATGCTCTCACACCACGTCCACGCCGGAGCTGAAATCCGCAGGGGCATTCAGCTGGCCGGGCCTTCCCTTGGGTATTTTAAAGTCAAATTGGCCATGGGGTGTCATCTGGGACACCACCGTCTTTACATGAGTATTCACACGTGGACACACACTTACATGTACACATACATGCATGTAGATACACATACTTGTGTATACGCAGTTATTACCAGAAGCTGATATTCTCTGGGCACCAACAGCAATCATGTTGAATGGAATTGGCCGTGGGCAAAAGTGTGAAGAATAATAAGGCGTGCTTACATTTTCTTACCGTTTCCCATTCAGCACATGATGCCATGAGATACCCAACCCGTGGGCAGGTGATGAGGGTATGAGATGACCCCTTGGATGAACCGGACCAGGTATTCCTCCAACCCTCCCTTCCCCATCCTTCTGTGCAGGGGCACATGCTTGGTGTTGTAAAAAAATAGTGCATCTGGGCTAGATCCCTCACCCCCCCGCCCACCCACGTCTTCTCTGTGCAGCCACGTACTTCCCTCTCCCCGCTTTGCCCTCGGGAGTCAGCAGACTGACTGCCGTGCCTCGCCGCGGCATGCGGTGGCCTTTCTTCCAGTTCTAAGGCTGCCTGCACTGCCCCCTCCTCCAACCATGGCTCTTTCTGCCTTCCCTGGGCTACTCCCCACCACCACCCTCTCAGGGAAAACTACTTCTCTACTTACACACTGATGCCAGATAGTGGCTTCCGGCAGTCACCACCATGTAATACATATGTGATATGTGCTTGAAACCTTCAAAGCCAAATGCAGGAAATTCTGGTGCCAGTGGATACCAAGGAAATCCAGAGGAAGGACATACGTAGGGGCAGGTGAGCTTTTCGGTCCCAGTAGCATCCCTTCACTCCCGTCTGTTGATATCTGTAATTGCTGCTTCAGTGTTGTACAGTTCAAATGAACACGCACAATGCAAAATGTCATCAAAATTCTCCCGGGCCATGGCTCCTTGTGTGTCATCGACTTAAATGCAGAAACATACACTCACCTATCCCCAAAGGCAAGTGTTAGGAATCTTTCTTAGACATCCCATTTTCATAGGGATTCTAGAATCTAGTTTATTCAGAGCTGTCCTGCATCAGCAATGACTGCATCACAACTGTATGCATAAATTCCTCCCAAGTTTAACGTTTACACTGGTGCCTAGCAGATGGCTCTCAGAGAACTTCCCTGGGTTTCAATTAATCGGGGGTGCCAATGCATCAGCCAAGACGGACAGATGGAGAAAGCACTACTGCTACAACTTCTTGTAGGAAGAGCAAAGGACATTCTCTGCAGCTGGCGTAGGAGCCATGTACATGCACAGAGGAACCACAAGTGAGAACGTGGCACTTGCAGCTCCTGCATGGTTGAGGCCAAGCCAGCTTGCTCCAGCCCTCACAGCTGCGGTGCCAGCAGAGGGCGCCCTCCCCCGCAGTCTCCCCGTGAAGCTGAACTTTTCTATGAATACGTACTGGGCCCAGCCTGGAATTACTCAGCCTGCAGATGTACTCACTAGCCCCGGCTGCTGTTAGCTCTCCTGCTTAATGGATAAGAGCGTTGACTTTTCCCTAAGCGGGGCTTTCTGTAAAGATCCACGCGGACACCAGCTCTGGTCTGGCCATCTGGCAATCCTTCCTAAGGGAGTTACATGTTCTTGCAGATTCTGGAATTGGAAACACCTTGTCTTGGGAGGTGTCTCACACACTTGGATTGAGCACATGATTTCCCTTCTCAGCTTTTTTATGGTGGATTCACAGGCATGTGGTTTCTGTCCGAATGTGCAGAAAACAACTATCTCATCCCACCCACTCGTTGCCCGGCTGTCAGGACCTGCCCTTACAAGTCCAGATCCAGCTGTGTTTCTTCTCCAGTTGCAACACGCCTCACTCAGAGGGCAATCTATTTCAAACTGCCTCGGGGCAGAAGGCACTGGGAATCCACCCTGCCACGCATGTTTACTTTTGTTAAGAGGGGCTCATTTTTGTCAAGCCATTCTGGGAATACCGGAGAGAAGGCTAAGCAGGGAAGCAGGGCTGCTGCCTGCGGTTTGGGTCTGGTCCCCAACATGCGCTTCCTCATCGCTCGCACTGTCTTAACCCAGCACAGACTCACGCGTTTCTGTCTTCATTCTTTTCCTTGAAAACGTATTTTTCTCTACATCCATCTTCGTGGGTTTCCTATTCATTGACACGCTTTCCGATATCAGTCAGCTTTCTCCCCAACCCAGCCCGTTGTTCTCTGACCTTTCATCGCATGAGGGCCTTGACTCTCACCAGATGTCTAGACTCTCACCACGCCAGAATGCTCTAGACAGACACACACACACACCACACATCACACCACACACCACACACACCACACACCCCACACCACACACCACACACACCACACCACACACCACACACACCACACCACACACCACACACACCGCACATACCACACACCCCACACCCCACACACACACACACACCCCACACCACACCAAACACACAGACACCACACACACCCCACACACACCACACAACACAACACACCCCACACACATCACACACACCACACACACACTCTACACACAACACACACACACTCCACATACACCCCACACACACCACACACAGATTCCACACACACCACACCACACACCCACCAAACACACACACTCCACACACACCACACACCACACACACACTCCACATATACCCCACACACACCACACACAGACTCCACACACACCACACCCTACATACACCACTCCACACACACACACACCCACACTGTGAACTAAAACAAAATCCTAGCCCCCCACTGAACAGATCCCTTCTTGAACAAGGGGAGCCCAGAGAAACGTGAAAGCTGAGTTCCCGGCTGCGAAGGGCTGGGAAGTCAGACACACCTCGCTATACCTCCTCCCTTGCTAATAGCTATCCAGGTTTTTTTCTTTAAGGGCTAAACAGAAACCAATCTTGTGATCTACTGCTCCCCGTTTGTGGTCTCAGGACTATAACTCATCAGCATTCTTTCCTGATAAGAGACCGCCATCCATGCGGTGGCTTTAACCAGTGTATGGAACACGCACAGAGAGCCTTTTTGTGTCCTTGCTTCACCTTTGACACCAGAGGGCAGCCAGTTTCTGAACATGGACCCTGCAAAGGGGCCTAAGGCTCGACTGCACATGTACATGTTTCTCCTTTCACAAATACTCATGACTCCTCCTATAGCTTGTGAAGGATGTGTATTTGGCCACCAGACTGAGCATAAATTCCTGTTTCCATTGTCAGTCCCTTGATGCACATGTTCCTGGCTTCTGGCTGGGGCTCTACTTCCCAGCCTGTAGGAATTGCCACCCATAGGCTGCACCCCTTTGTGAGAAATAAAGCTCTTATTTCTGAATTATGAACCTCATCATTTCTTCAGTTAACAACACACACTGCACCCCCCAACACACACACGTGTCTCCAGGCATCTCCAGTGGTCCGCTGGCTTCACATATTACATCACAGTCACCACAGTGCTGTTTGGGGTGGGGGTGGACATCTTCACTTGGTCCATTCAAGAACCCAGGTAAAAATATGGGAATCATTATATTAGATCTAAAAGCAGAAGACACAGCCTTAAAAATATAGGTGAGCTTATAAGGAAAATGGAATTAATGATTTTAAGCTAAATGTGAGAGTGGAAATCCAAGGTCTATGATAACTGCTGGTACAGTCTCTGTTAATGCTTCTGGCCCACTGCTCTGTGTTTGCTGAACACCTCAGAACATCTCTACTTGGCTATGAAAAAGCTTGACCGTAAAACATTATTCTGGAGGGTGAGGGTCACAGGTGGCATGTTGATTTCCCAGGAAGCAGAATCGTGATCAAAATAAATGATTGTTGGTGTTTTAAGCCAACAAGTATGGGAGTTTGTTGTGCAGTACTGAGGACTAGGACTTCCCTGTAAGCTCCCTATATTCCTATTTCAACAGAGTATTTTCTCTCAGTCCCATCCTGTTTTCTCCTTTGGCCATTAGACACGATATGATCACAGAGCATGATACAAGATGATCTAGTTTATACACTCAGAAGGCTCAAAAATTTGATTATAAAAACTCCTGCTAGGAGGTAATAGAATTTCTAAATACACCAATCTCAAGCTCAGAAATTGGAGCAGTAATTAATAACTTTCCAAAAAGAAAATGTCCCGGAGGCCGGGCGCGGTGGCTCACGCCTGTAATCCTAGCACTCTGGGAGGCCGAGGTGGGTGGATTGCTCAAGGTCAGGAGTTCGAAACCAGCCTGAGCAAGAGCGAGACCCCGTCTCTACTAATAATAGAAACAAATTAATT
>CAUYRT010031755.1:0-54496 GCA_963574885.1 Lepilemur ruficaudatus | reverse complement strand
CCAATTAATTTCTTTCTATTTATAGTAGAGACGGGGTCTCGCTCTTGCTCAGGCTGGTCTTGAACTCCTGACCTTGAGCTATCCACCCACCTCAGCCTCCCAGAGTGCTAGGATTACAGGCGTGAGCCACCGCGCCCGGCTTTCTAATGTGTTTTTTTAAGTGTAGACATAAGGTCACAAAGTAAGAAGATCTAAAGATTTCACATTTCCTCATCTTCCTCTTAGTGGCTGCTGCCAGTGAATGTGTACTCCAGGGTTTTATACTGTCACCGAAATAATCCTTTTTCCCACCCAACACCGCCCCCCACCCTGTATTCACTGTCTATTGACTCTGCCTTTGGGGCCAGACTTCTCAGTCTAACAATGTCTTTGGAGTTATTAAGTAAGAGATTTGAAGGATTTTTCATTAAGGTGGCAGATTTGATAGATTAGAATAGTGACTCCTAATTTAGTTTTGAGGTCTGTTGGGGGAGGGAAGGTTTTCATCTTACAAAAACTTTTATCTTAAAAGAGTTCTCTTCTAGTCCCAAATTCTGAGCCAACTGAGCAGTGAGATGAGACAGTAGTAAGGCAGAGGGAGGCCAGAATGTGCCTGGTGACTGACAACTGCTCACTAAGAAGGTGTGGTTAGGGTGACAGCCAGAAAGGCTGCCACCTGCCTGTCCCCCAGCCTAAGTCTGGTAACAGTCCACCTGCTGGAAAGTTTTGAGTCTGTGGGCCACTATCTGTGTGAAAAAGGAAGGAGAAAGAGACCAAAATCCCACGTAATTTATGCTCAAACTTTTTATAGATTAACGCTACTACAGGAGAGGCATGGCCTCATGGGGTTTAGATCCCAGCCAGGTTACACACTTTCTTGGGGAAGAAAAGGGCAGAGCGAGAGGTCTGGAGGGTCTGGGGGAAATGCTCCCCATGGAAAGGAGGGAGTGGGGATCGGTGTTTCCCTCCTGCTGCCCGTGTTTCTGTCCTCTGCACCCTGCCAGGCCGACCACCCCCCAGCACACTCAAGCCTTCTTACCTGTCATGGTTTCTCCCAGCTCTGGGGTTTCTCTGTCACTGGTGGTTAGTCTCCTCTATTGGAATGTTAGCTCAGTGAATGCAAAAACCATTTCAGTCTCATTGACTGCTGTATCCCAGTATTTAAAACTGTGCCAAGCACATAGGAGTGTTTGCTCAATGTTTACTGAACGAATAAATATTGTTTGATGCCTCTGCTCATACTCCGTAATTACCTGGACGTCCCCGGTGCTCTGTCTTGCCTGGCCAGGCCCTGTTCGCATCATAAGACCCAGTTCAGCCATCACGGTCTCTACGAAGCCTTTCCTGGCTTCCCTTCTTCCAAGTGCAAGGGGCACCTTCTTGCTTTGTAACTCCTCAGTTGCCAGTAGTTGCATGTGTGCATGTGTGTGTATGTGCACCTACATACCTGTGTGTTTGTGTGCATATACATAGTATATATACTTGTGTTTTCTCTCTCTGTCTCTGGCTTTGTAACACTTCAGTTCACTTATTTGTGTACATCTTTCTCATCCTTACTAGACTGTAAATTCCTTAGGAACTAGGCAACCTGTTGTTCATCCATGTTTCTCTAATAATCTGCCATGTAGCAGGAGCTCAGTATGTGATGATATTAGCATTCCAAGTACTTATAACATGCCAGGTACTGCTGTACCTTAGTACTTTAATTTCTAAATATCTTACATATATTGTTGTAATTCTCACAACAACATTACATGATACATTTTTAACTCTCATTTTACAGGTAGGTAAACTGGGGATATAAAGAGGTTAAGTGACTGGCCCACGGTCCCACAATGAGGCCACCTGCCTGTCCCCTAGATTTTATTCTGTGCTGCCTCTCATAGATTGACTACTATATTTGTATGAATGAATGAGAATTTTAGAAGCCCAGACCTGCATTATCAGATAGGTCCCAAGACATTGAGATCAGCATAAATGAGTAAGAAATGACCACCAAGCCAGCCTGTGATTGGCCATGGCTGACACAGACTCCTGAGGCCGTGGGTAAAGTAAATCCACAGACGAATCGCTAATGCCTTGTTGTAGCCTTTGCACTTAATTCCTGATTATCCATGCCTGCATGGTGGTGTTGGTTAATGCAAATGAATAATGATCATAATATATGGGGAATTATTTGCTAGTGGGAAAATATCAACTCACCAATTATAAGTTAAACAGCTATTTGTTTGCAAGGCTCACTCCTAAATTTAGAGGGAAGTGGGCGGGAGGGAAGGGGGAAGAATGTGAGGTGGAGGGTGAAAGGAGAGCCCTGAAAGTACAAGCCAAGGTCACTGTCTTCAAGAGGCTCCATCCTCGTTGATGAGGCAAGGAATGATTGCAGATAACGTTAAGGAAATTAACAAAAATAACAAGCAGTAAACATGAGAGCTCTCACAACGCATTATTAGATGTTTCATTACCAAATGGTGATGATAGAGAAAATGAAAGCTGTTGTATTAGTCAGGATAGGATAAGCTTTTGTTGCAGAAACAATCAACACTAAACTCCAGGGACTTAACAAAACAAAAGTTTATTTCTCACTCATATGGTCACCGCTATGGATGTGCTGTCTCTCCAGGACAACTGTCTTCTGTGCACAATTCCATGAGGCAGCTGCTTTGATCCTTTTATCCAGCCTTCTGAGGCCTCCTCCATGATCACAGGGGAACAGAGAAAGACTGGAGAATTGTACCAGCAATTAACTGCTTTAAAGCTTTGGCCGGGAAGGGACACTAACACCTGATGTTTCCTAAGCATTGCATTCAGCCTTTTATATAACTCAAATCCCAGTCCTCTCCCCCAACACACAGTAGGTGCTCAATGACTATGTGTAGCATAAAAGAATGAATGAACAAGGGAATGAATCGTCACTTGCTCCTGATAGTGTTATAGCAGTAATGCACACAGCAACCTCTGAAGCCTGAGCTTGGAACCGTCAGGTGGTGGCTCCAAAGTATTTACTAAAATTAAAAGAGCATTAGTAAAAATAATAACACAGTAACATTAATTAGCTTTGGTGATTGGAAGATCATTAGGCCGTGGGCAAATTCAATCCAGTTTAGTAGGTGGCTAAGCTCACATTAAAGCCCGGACCTTCCAGATGCTAGCCCTGGCTTAGCCACGTCACTGTCCACAGTGCACAGCTGGATCTCACAGTCATGGGGTATCTCATGCCATCTTGTCTTCCTAGTCTTGTTCTTCCTAAATGAGGCAGGGATCATGACTCTAATTTAAAAATTAAAATGCTTGATTAAGGCAAGGTTAGCCTGTCCAGGATGCTCCCAGGATTTCCTCCCAGGTGTGTGGGATGGCACTGTACCGTCTCCTTCTGCCACAGGTTCTCCCACACTTCCACCTGGGATCCTCGCAGAGGGGCCACAAGCAGCTCCAAATCAGTGTGTTCCGGACAGGGTCACTTTTGTATGCTGAGTAAAATAAGTTGGAGGCTCTGTGCAGGAACCAACATGGAGAGTGGAGAGTTACAGAGAGAAAGGGGAAGACTCCACTGGATAGGGGGCTGGGGGTCGCATCGCCTGTGTCAGGCTGAGGAATGGGGGTCTCTCCACCACATTTTTGTGGGACATGGTTTGGTCAAGAGAAACCTGAGCGCGAGGAGGACCCACGATCACAGCCACTAACAAATTCCTAGGAAATGGTGTCTGCCTGCCGTGGTGTGCATGGGGACAGGGCAGTGCAGCGGAGGGGTCCTGAACCGTGGGTTGGCAGTCACTGGACATTTCTCAGCAAGTTGATGATGTGACAGTGAGATTAGCTTTGCCAGCCATGTTCTCTGCCCGTGAGATGGCGGAGGAACCAGGGACCAGGTCCCTGGGAAGCAGGCTGTGGCAGGTGTAAGGACATAAGGCTTTGAAAACGATGGTGGCAGCATTCTGAAGGGGCAGGTGTGGGGACTGCTACACCAAAAGTGTTGACCAACCCAGGGTGACTGTGTGCGTATAAGAAACGAGAAGAAAAGGAATTGGAGACAACTGAAATTTTGAGCCCAGGTGGCTGTGGCTAGGCTGTGGAAGGTGTCCTGTGTTGTGTTTTGTGGAGGTTATTTTAATAACAGTGTCATTCTGTGACTCACAGGCCTCTCTGGCAGAATCCAGGGGTGGCCTCCGACCGAGGCGAGCCCCCTTAGAGTAACTGTTACCTCAACCCCAACTGTCTCCCCTCTCCCTTCCTTCGAGCCCTCCCTGCCCGAGGTGTGGGATCAAGTCTTTAATCAGCAGCAAAACCATCAGGCTGGAATTTCATCTCCATCCTGGCCCTCTAGTGGAGATAAGATGGTTCAAATGCGGGCGACAAAGTGAAATGGGTTGTGTGGCTGCCGTCTCCCTGTTGGTAGGAGAGGGGCTCGCTGTCCAGCCAGAGAGAAGCGTCTCTCCTGCCCACGTGCCTCGTACCACACGCAGCCTCCCCAGGGCTGTGGGAAATGGTAAAATGCTTGCAAGCTGACAATTTTTTGTTTTTTTAGCTCCACAAGGCCACTGTACACCGCGTTCTCATTTTTTTTGGTCCGACAAGAAGGAGTCAGTTTTGATTTGAGAGAAGGCAGAAAGAATGCCGCTGGATGCGCGAGAGGAGGAATGTACGGCACTCTCGTTCTAAAACATCTGGGGTGGCTGGTCGTGGCACTTTTCCTAGACGCCTGTCTCTTGGGGTGGAAGATAGACCAATGAGAGAAGCTGAGGTTATGTGCAGCTCACGCACAGCCGCTCTTCAGCTCCAAGGAATCGGAGTGAGCGCCGGGGCTCCCTGGGATTCAGGGGTGCATCGGCCTCAAATCTCTTTTCCCTGCATAGAGGGTGGACCTGGAGAAATGCCACTGGGGGCAGAAGAGAACTCTTGACATCTTGCCTTTCTCCTCTGCTTTCTTGTGGGTCTGTGAAGCAGGCACCTCTGGGCAGAGGCGCAGGAAGTGTGACAGAATAGGAAGGCTTTGAAGTCACTGTCTCTCTTCCTCCAGTGCCCTTGGCTGCCCCTGTTGGTTAGATCCTGCTCCCTGGTTGATGGCTGGGTTGCTGCTCTCTATGAAGGCTCTATCTCCTCTTCAGACCAGCAAGGGGCAGGGCCCCCCTTGGCGTGGGAGCAGCTGGCATTCCTGATCATTCCCATACCTCTTACAAACCCGTAAAATCACCACAGCCTGTTAGATTGATTTGTGAATAAGATTCCTTTCAAATAGCAAGATGATCGGAAGCCTCTGTCTTTTCCGGGGGAGGTGTATATTTAAATAGACAGGCTAAACTATTTATATTAATAGATGTTATGTATCGTGTTGCAGGGAAAAGGTGGAAGTCAATGTTAATGTTCTGTTCCCAGTTTTCTATAGTTTCAAGCACATTTTCTCGCTAGTACTAGAGACTTTGCACATTTCAGATCTCCAGTGATATCTCTATTCTTTTGATGTACTTTGCATAGAAACTCAGGCAGGAACAGGCTTCAGAGTAAGCTAACCAAAGAATCTTGGGGCTTTTGATCACTTTCCATTAGCACGCACAGTAATCTCTGCCCTGCCGGATTTTGTTTGAAAGGACATTCGCTGTTTAATGAAGATAAACATGTTGCTGGGTTTTTAAGGCGTCTTCTCAACTCAGGAACTGACAAATTCATACTCGAGATTAGTTCCGTTGGCATAGAAGGAATTCTGCATGCCCCAAACATTCCCCTTAGCTGTTGGCTGAACTTTTGAAATGCGCTTGCACTAAAAGAACAGATACCGGACAGATATTTTACTTACAAAGCCATCTGTTTCAATGGGGAGTCCCAGGGGCCTCCCAACCACATCTTGCTACGTCGTATTTGGTCAAAAGAAACCTGAGTGCAAGAAGGACACGTGATCACGGCCACTAACAAATTCCTAGAAAGTGCTGCTTGTTGTTGTTTCTGGTTAGGTGGTGGTGGTGGCAGGCAGAGGGTCTAAAGCCACTCTCCTCATCTCTCCTTTGACATACTGCTGTCGCTGCAGCTCCTGGTGTTGGCTCTCACCCTGACTTGCAGGAGGGAGGGGGTGATCGTTTGTTGCTGTTGGTATCTGAAATCTGTGGGCAGAACTCTTTGAGAAAGCAGACCACAGGGCCTGCTATATATACTTTGCTCCACTCATTCTATTTCTCCTTGTTTTTTGACCTACTGGGAGCAGGGGGAAAGGCTTGCATTAAGTTTTGTGTATCTTAAAAAGAGACTGCCTGATAAATGTTTAGAACTTGGAAATGCTGTTGTTTTCATTTAATGTCTTAAAAACTGGCATGCTGATATTGTCCTTGGAGTGCAGGTTTCTCACAGAGAAAGGGCAGTAAACAAAGCAGTGTTCGCTTTTAATTTGACGTGCGTTACTTTCCTGAGAGCTGAGAGGTGATTTGAGATGTTCCTGTTTTCGCAGGCTACTACTTCCTGGTTCTGCGATCATAATAAATTTCATAGCTCCAAAACATTAGAGCAAATCGTGTCTTCTGTAGGAGTTATTTATGGATACTCAAACAAATGGTGCTTTCTGAGGAAGGAGAACTGTGTATGAAAACGATGTGGCAAAGCCTTTCATATCAGCCATGGTGGCAGAACTTCTGAGGAGCTGGCTTTGGGGGTAATAATATCTTCATCCCTCTGAGGCTAAGTGGAGGGGGAGGCCTTTGTGTGTTCGGTTGCCAGCTAACACCTGGCTGCCTCAGGGCGTTCTGCCTGGTAATTAAATTAAACCCATGAGTATGTACAGAGATTAGGGGGAGCGGGCGAGAAGAAAGATGGGGGCAGGAGAGACGAGGTCAGAGCCTCACCATTACGAGCTTAGGTACAGAAAGAAGCCAGTCTATGTGGAAAGTCACCTGGTTGCTAAGGCAACCAACTGCTAAGGCAGTAAGGTGGCCTGGGTCTGACTGTTAATCACTTCTTGCTAATCTTCCTCAGAACTGAGTACTGTTTTCTTAAGTCCTCCCCAACCTCACTTCTCTTTCTCCTGTTTCCTGAAGGAAATATCCTTTTGCAACGGATGTATTATCAATTTGAATTTCTGAGAACTTTAGCAAGCAGTCCGGAGAAGTTTTTGGAAGTTGTAGACTTCTTGCTGGGTTGGTTCTAAGGGGGAAAGAGTCGTGGAAAGTTGTAGACCTCTGAATGATGGAAATCAAGCACCCTAAGGGAAATGTTACATGTCAGCCCTTAGTTCTGCATGTACCATGGCTCAGGTTTATTCACTGGAATGTCGATTGTGTTAAAACATGAAGGGGTTTTAGGTATAATGCCACATCTCTCAAGTTGTCAGCTCTCTGCCCATTTATAAGGAGTGTAGGGGATTGAAGCAGTTTCCCCTTCGTTCACATACACCATACCTACTGTTTGAATTCTGGCAAAGTCAGAATTATTTTATTCACATGTTAATACCCTCTAGTGGCAAGTGTGGTGCCCTGTAAGAAGGACTTTCCCTGACTTCCACTATGTCTCATCTCTAACTAAGTTAAGCACCTACTCCATGTAAGTCATGTATCATATCAAGTCCGTATTTCCTAAGATTTGTCTAACATGTAGGAAAACACCAAAAGCTTTGTTACAGTTCGAAGAAAGTAGTGCTATTGCTACATCAGGGAGAATAAATCTTCCAGCCGTAGTATATCTGTATTTTGTATGGCCTACTAGTTGTGACAGAAAACTCTTTAAAATGTTGATGCACATGTTTTTGCAGCCAACTGATTCATTAAAGTGGGAGAATCATACTATTGGCAATAGCAGGCAGGTCTTCTGCTGACTTCCCACCCATAAACAGACAGGCTTTATCAAAACACAAAATCTTCTCAGATATTTGGTTGGCCCAAGATAACATTTGTTTTGTAACTCAGAAGGCTGATAAAGTTAACATTCTGCTTTCTATATAGCTTTACTTGTGGTTTTATACAATTAAAGCATTATTCACTCACAAGGATCTTTGAATGAATATGTCAATTATATTTTATTTTTTATACTTTGTTTTCCTAATCAGTTCAACCACTCAAGTATAATATGAATGGCTAGTGTGGTCTTGAACAAGTGCTCTGTCGCCTGGGATAGAGCGCAGTGGCATCATCCTAGCTCACAGCAATCTCAAATTCCTCAAGCAATCCTGCTGCCTTAGCGACCCAAGTAGCTGGGACTACAGGTGCGCAACACCGTGCCTGGCTAAGTTTTTTATTTTTTTAGAGACAGGGGTCTTGCTCTTGCTCAGGTTGGTCTCGAACTCCTGAGCTCAAGTGATCCTTCCGCCTTAGCCTCCCAAAGTGCTGGGATTATGGGCATGATCCACCACACCCAGCCCTGGGAATCTTGTTAAAACACAGGTCCTGATCCTGTAGGTGTGAGGTAGGGCCCAAGATGTTGCTGGTCCAAGGACCTCATTTTGAGTAACAAGGTGCTAGGTGACACAGAGGACAGAAGCCACATTCTGTCCTCTAGAATCTTATGCTCTGAAAAAGGACTAGAGAAAGCATACAAATAATTAAGGCATAAGACAGAAGGTGATAAGATGTATATTAAAAGTAAAACATGCGTCAAAAGTTTAAAGATAGAAGGGAAGGTCAGGCGGATTCCCATGAAGAAGGTGACTTTGGAATTGGCCTTTAGATAGCAACAGGGATGGGGAGGTGTGCAAGGCCAGTGAGACCAAAGGCACAGAGTCTGGAAAGTAAAGAGTACACTCAGGGAACACGGAGCTGCCCATTTGCCTGTGATGAGGAAAAGTGGGAGATCTTGTTGGGAAGGTAAGTGGAAGCCCTTACCTACGCCCGCTGGGGGCTGTCAGTCTAGGATGGAAACTCTGGACTTACTCCAGGAAGCAAAGAGGAACCAGCAGCAGAGATTTTGAAACGAGAAAGTAGATTGATTGAAACTGCAGTTTAGGAGGATTAATCTGGCACTTGTATATAGAATAGTCTAGAGCACGGAGTACCAGCACATCCAAGAGAAGAAGTAATTGATAGGACAGATAACGTGATTAATATTATCAATGGAGAGAATAGAGAATACATAAGCTATGGAGAGAGAAGGGTCAAAAGGCATCCAGGGGACATCAGGGTTTCAGTCCTAGATAGCTAGAAGCATGGTGGCACAATTACCATAGATATGATGGTCAGAATGAGCTATGGAATGTTTGTGAACGGGAAAATGATCAGGATAAATATACAAATGTCACTTATAAGAGGCATTCCGTTTCCATCCTATCTAAAATAGTATGCTGGTCTTCTTACCCTGCCTTACTGTTTTCATAACACTTTTTATGATCTGACATCATAAGATTGGCAAGAAAAGCAGGGAGGCCAGGTAGGAAACCTGTAGTTGACAAGATAGGAAGTGGTAGCGGTTTGGACTTGAATGGTGACAGTAATGTCAGAGAGAAGTAGATGAGTTCGAGATAGCTCAGTAGTGTCAAATATATTCTCAGCGTTGTGCATCCAATCTCAACTGTTTTCATCTTGCAAAAATGAAACTCTGTACCCATTAAACAATAACTCCCCATTCCCCCCAGCCCAATCCCCTGGCAACCACCATTCTACTTTCTGTCTCCATGAATCTGACTACTCTAGGAAAGTAGAATTATACAATATTTGTCCTTTTGTGACTTTTCATTTAACATAATGTCCTGAAGGTCATCAATGTTACAACATGTGTCAGAATTTCCTTCCTTTTTAAGGCTGATTAATATTCCATTTTATGTATATATCACGTTTTGTTTATCTATTCATCTGTCCATGAACACTTGGGTTACTTCCACATTTTGGCTATTGTAAACAATACTGCTATGAACATGGATATACAAATGTCTCTTTGAGATCCTGCTTTCAGGTTCTTTTGGGTATATACACAGAAATGGAATTGCTGAATCAGAGGGCAATTCTATTTTTAATTTTTTTGAGAAACTGCCATATTGTTTTCCACAGTGGCTACACTATTCTACTTTCCCGCTAGGAGTGCAAGGGTTCACATTTCTCTATTTCGTTCCCGACACTTACTATTTTCTGTTTTCTAGATAGTAGCTATCCTAATTGGTATGAGGTAGTGAGACATCTTTTTAATGGGTATTTCAGACAGGCAGTTGAGTCTTCAGGTCTACAGCTTAAGAAGTCTGGGCCTGAGATAAACTGTATCTCAAATTTAAGCCATTTTTCATCCTTTCAATGAGTATTTTGGCCAACTTGTCTATAAGCATTTAAGGATTTAAGGATTTAGATTAAACCATCAAATTTGCACTTAAATCTCACATACATGTTTGAAGTCGTATATAAATTATTAATAGTTTAGACATATTCCTTTTTTCCACTTTCATATTATTTGAAATGATTTTGCTTACAACCTTCATCTACAACATCAGTGTCTTCCTCATCTTTTGAACCACTTTGGTGGTCATCTAATACTGTTTTCCAGAGCATATCATCTTGACATCCATCTAAGCAGTTTGAGATTTGGTATGTTTTGAATCTGTGTTTTATGCTATTACCAGAAATTTTATCCTAAGCCACAAGTGCCCATTCCTGTATTTATCAGTTACATTTGTTAAGACCTCATTGGGCAAAACAAGTTACTAGCCATACCTATGGTTAGTATGAGCATGGATACAGGAAGGCATATTGGGACCCATTATTGGACAATATCCTAAACCATATTATTAAGAGATTTTTTTCCTTCATTCTTCCAGTGAGTATATTTTCATGGACTATACAACTTAACCACTTACTGTGTTGCTTTCAAAAGTAATTTTTAAAACGCTTTTTTATTTATAGTGACATCCAGTGCTTGCAACTGTGAAAGTCATACTCCCAAGAATAATTACTAGTTAAATTTGTTTTCTTCCTTTAAAAGAAAGCAGTAGTTTTGTTAGATGACTTTTTTAAATGTGCAAAACTAACATTTATCAAGGTAGTTTCAGGATAATATGTCTTCCATAAAGAGTACTTTGTTGTTCAAAATTAAATATTTAAAAGACCAGCAAGTAATACGATAAACTTTATAAGGACTCAAAAATCAAGAGGACTCAGGCTTTTCTAAGGGCTCTATTTGGGGAAAGAATACTTTATATCGTGTTGCCTTTTATTCAGGCACATATGTTAACTATTAATATAAACTTGGCGTTGGAGACTTAAGTATAAGCAAGAGCTTCTGTACTATAAAAGTCCTTAAACACCAAAGTAGTGATTGAGGTGACTGAGCTCATTTCTCATAAATGTTTGTTAAGAAAAATACTTGTCTGGCATGTTCGAAGTTCACTTTGTCCTAGAGGCACGAGGGACCCTTTCAAGATTCCTTCTGACCTTGCAGCACTGTGATTGGATGATGCCTCTTAGCCATCTGTTCATCCAGTTATTTATCCATTAATTCTAAGCACCTTTTATAGTGCAGAGAATTTCAAAGTATTGTATAATAAAAAATCTTTATGTTATGAGTTTGGGCAACAAGGGTAGGAATAGCAACAGATAACAAAGCAAAAGGTTTGTGTTACCTAAGAAATTAGACAAACCCCTATTGAAAGCACCCTACCCCCAAATCTCACAGATTTGATTCAGTAATTGAAATACATTATGTTGTAACACTCAAAGCATGATGATCTGTTTCTGCAGTGATCATTTGGGTAAGAAGGACAGGGTTCTAAAGAAGTGGCCTTGATTTATAACATGAAAGAGTACATGCATTTTGGTTGCCAGCTAGCCATCTGTGCATCCATCCATCTGTCCACGCACCCATCCATCCATACATACAGTCTTTGATATATTTTCATGTGTATCAACTTCCTATGAGGTGTTGAATGAGGATATCAGTAGTCATTGACATCATTGACATGCCCTTTGCCCTCTTAGCATAGAGGAGGATTAGGTAAAAGGAAGTACTGCAAAAATTTTTCCCCTCTTACCGCAAGTTGTGAACTTTTGTATCCTAATTGGGCCGCCAGACCACAGTTCCTGAGTGAGCCTCCACTAAAACAAATAACGATAATGTTCATTTCACGTCTTTGACCTGGCAATTGCGAAGTGATTTACCAACATAAACTAACTCATCCGTTCCCCTAACACTTCTGAGCAAGACATTAATTTTTAAATTCATCATGTAAATGGATTCTGTATTTTCCAGAGAATTTGAATATCTTGGCTGCCATTAAATAGAGAACGAAAAGAATTAAAGCAAAAATCGCCCTTTTCTGAACTACTGCCTGGTGGCCTGATCTATACAAAGATGTTGTATTTTCTGGAAAATTTAAAAGGGGCAGGTGTGGGGAGACATCAGCTTTGTGTATGTGAAAGTCTTTAATAAAATCACACCAGAGAAAAATCATTAGAAAAATGAACGTTTCCCTTACAACGCTTTCTTCATTTGACTCAGTGCTTAATAAAACTTGAAATGCTACCGCCTGCTCTGTGTCCCCCGAACGATGAGTCACAGCGTGTGAACAAATGGAAACAAATCACCAGCTAAAAGGCCAAACTTCTGTGCTGCCCTAGAAATATTTTTCATTTTTCTAGGGCTTCCAAAGATCTTCCATTTCTGTGTAATTGAGCTTATAGTAAACCCCAATGCCAAGATTTTCTGTGAGTTCGCTGCCAAAACTGTGATGCTCTCAGCCTGGGCCTGTCCTCTAGGAGTCAGACACTGTCCTACAGATGAAGTGAAAAGTAGAATCACAAAAAGGCGATTATTTCTTATGGCAGGGAATGGGACAAGTGCAGTTCATTGTAACATCATTCACCATCCCTTGGGTATGTGGAGGCTTTTATGAGAAAGCAGAGGTTTTTATAACTCATTTAGTCTGGCAAGTGAAGCAACACTAAAATTACTTAAATGTTTAAAAGACAGACGCATAATAGTTTACGTCCTCAATCATCTTATCACTGAGACCCTAATTTGCTTTCTTTGAACTGTTGGTTCTTCTTGAGCACGCTTTTGGAATAGGAGCTTCGTAACAATGTGCACAGGTCAATGACAGTGTGATATTTCAAGAAATGTAAGAACTCTGTAAATAGTCAACTGCAGTTTTGTAAGGAACAAAGACTGCTTTTTCAGCAAGTCTGGCTTATGTTCATATTAAATCCCCTTCTTTTTTTTTTATTGCAAGGGGAAATTTCAAAATCTCATTGCTGCATTTAACTTTCTATTTTAGTAGGCTGCCAGTACGCTTAACCTTCTGTATAAAGCCTGTATGCGTTCTTTTCCTTATTCACTTTTTAAGGTTTGGGGTATCAGCCTGACCTAATGATAGAATGCACAAAAAGTACCAGCGGCCCAGGACCACCTAATTGGGGCCTTTTTCATGCTGTTTACTTATTTCTTGGTAACACAAAATCTGGTGGTACGGTGCTGGCTGGTAAAATTGAACACGTGATGAGTGTACCGATCATTCAAGAAGGTTGGCATTTGGTAGAAAGGCTGACATACTGATAGGTGGCCTTCTTTCAGGCAAGGACTGCGTGGCTTCCTGGAGTGTGTCTAGGTATCTCGCTGACTACAGCTGAGGGGGGAACTGGAGGTTGTGTCCGGCTGAGTTTCGGCCCCTCACTCGGTGGCCTGGGTTCCTTGGAGGGTGTGTGCGATTAGCTGCTTTGAAGTATGATTTAAGGTAGTAGTGACGAGCCCAGTTGGAAAACAAAAGTAGAGCTACAGCTAAGAAAAGTGGACGTAGGAGAGCTGGACACAGGAGGACGTGGGCTCTTGCTGTTTTCTGACTCCTGAACTAACCGCTCAAAGTAGAATAGCAGGTGTTTCAGCTCTTTTCCCTCAGGAGGCCCCTGGGCCTCGTGAGAAGGTCAGAGAGCTGTTGAATGTGGGTGCAGGAAGGATGTCAGGACGAGCTGAACCCTGGTTTAACTTTCGTTTACCCCATGTGATTTTACCCATGGGGGAACCTGAGGTCGAGAGCAGCAGAGAGACTTTTGTTGGGAGCAGTTTGTGTCAGATCCAGGCCTGGCGTCCAGGTCACATCCCAGCCTCCTTCCGTTCACCTGAGTAACCTTTTTTAAGTCCTTTTCCTTCTTTGTTTCATATTCTGTTGAGTATTAGATTGACAACGTGATTATGATATGAAAATAGTTTAAATTAAAACCATTCTGTGCAAATACAAAATATGTACTAGGTTCCCCCTGCCCGGTGTCTCTGATGATAAGGTACACTGTAGATTTAATGACTAGTTTCCTGGAGTGGGGGTGAGAAACGCCACCACTCTTTTATGCACTCATCATACATAAAATAAGTCCTGAGTTCAGAAATATTCAAGAGAACAACTCACGTGGATGTCGTATGTAAGCAATGTGTGTTGATACATATGGGCTGTTTTTACACACAGGCTCTGCCCTTTACAGGGCATGCTTTCTGGAAGCCCAGACCAGTCCCAGGAGTGAAAGCTGACTCCCATCAGTCCGTGTGAGTAGGAATCAGTGAGGGCTTAGGAAAATAACCCAGGAAATTCATTTTGAGCAGCCCAGGCTGCTAGCTAGTAGCTAAGCCAGTAGGCAGGAGTTTCCTTGACCACATGTCTCAACCACATTTACCACATTTCTCGCTAAAGGACGCCCTAAGCATGGCTGAAAGGCACGAGATATACAGCAGGTGGGGGCAAGAGGGAAGTGAAGAACCCGGGTAATCCACACTCTAGATCATTAAATGACATTATTAAGAATATTTTGTTAGATATGTATGTGTATAAGAATTTCAGTTTTGCAAAATGAAGAGTTCAGAAGATGAACAGTGGTGATGGTCCCACAAGAACATGAAGAGACTTAACACCACTGAGCTGTGCACTTAAAAATGATTAAGATGGTACATTTTAAGTTACGTGTGTGTTTTATCACAATATTTTAAAAGTATGTATGTCATATACGTGTGTGTATATTTATATAAAGGTTTTCTACTATTTTGATGAGAATGCATCATCATGTCATCCACCCATCCATGCATCTCCATTCATTCATTCATTTACTCATTCAGCAAACATTTATTAAGCCACTCTTTAGTGCCAGCACCTGTGCTATCCACTCTGTCCTTGTGTTGGCCACAGGATAGTTTAGATGAAAGCCACATGAACAATAATTACCATTCAGCATGGTGGGCCCAACATGAATGTATATGTGGAGTGAAGACTGTGTCCAACTGTGCAGAGTTGTGCACTTGTCAGGTAGGAGAGGGACATAAAGGGATCACCTGCTGAGGGACAGCGTGGAGAAAAGCACAGGGAACAAGCAGCATGTGCATAGTGAGTGCAGGGAATAGTCAGTACTCCATTATTGATGGTGTGTCATGAATCCAGCAGGGTAGTGAGCTCCTAAGACTGTGAAACAAAGGGGCAAATTATAGAGAGGCCCACAGGCCGTGCTAAGGAGTGCAGACTCTTCAGGTCAGCAGAGGTCAGGCCCCATTCTCCGGTGGCCTAAGGATTCCTCAGTGCCCCCAGCCCCTATGGAGCTGCCTTTAGAAGTACTTGGTGGCGATGGATGACAAGGTGGAGTGTGAATAGCTTCAATTTCATTTATGTATTAGATGTCTATATAAGATTTTTTGCAAAGACAGAGTTCTGGCTTTTAAAAAATACGTTTGAAAATCACCGCTGTTGGCAATGAGAAATGACCAAAAATTATTAGTGACAATAACTGGTGACAATTGGCTTATTGTTTCACATATCAATATTCCACACTCAAAGCGATGAACATGTTATACCCATTTCTGAATCTCACCTAGCAGTACTTCATATATGAAATGTTCAGTGGGGATTATTTTAGGAATATGACTTAGGGATATTTGAAGTATATTATTGCCATGAGGGTCAATTTAAATAGCATATTGCCCAGTAACTCAAATGGAATTTGTAGAAATATAAACTATATCGTTCCTCTTATTCTCTTTTCCTTATGTCAAATTGGACTGCAATCATTATTTTTTCTGGGTTTCTTGTCAGTTTTTGAGACATTAGTTTTTATCATTTGATGCCTTGGACCTGGTTGACAACTCTGATTCTACATGTACGATTGAACTTTGTGGAAAATAACAGTTAATTGTATTTTTTTAGATGCTTAAAATGATATTCTGAACAAGTTTTGTTTCTTTATGGACTATAGCCAGAATCCTACTGTTTTTCAATTTGTTTAAATGCAACAGCTTATACAACATATGTACATGTTCAGTTGAAGATAAAGGATATCGTTATTTTTAGCCTATTACAAAGAAAACCACATTTTCTCTTAAATGTCTTGATATAAAGTAATTTGAACACAATTTCTGTACAAATCATTTTCAAGAGATTGGCTGTCAAGTGTATTTTTTAAAGTAGCACTTTGATAAGAACCAATGAGACTTTGCAAATTTAGATATATTCTAAGCCTGAAATGTGGTTAAAGATGTCAGTTTTTAAACAGCACTTTGAGAAGTCGTTAACTTAAAAGTATAGCAATTCAGAGCATACTGAGAATGATTTTTCAGAGTAAAATCTTGATACACTGGAAGGAAAGTTGACAGATTCACTACAATTAGGAGACAAGGAGGTACACCTCCCACTTGTGAAAACTTTTCTCGTCTAACTAACTTCTGATACTGGCATAAGAAAACCTCCAGCAAATCCTTACTCCTTTGCAGCTCCTAAATCTACTGTATAGAAATTCCTCCAATTTCCTTATGTAGTAATACACAGAACAATAACATTGCAACCCTCCTCTCCTGGTTTTAAGGAAAAATAGACTAGATCTATTAAAAAGTGACAGGACTGAAATGCATTCTCCCTCAAGTCTCGTGTTTGTGCACTGCACACAGACACATGCACAAACCTATGCATTTGTTTTGAGTTCACCAGTTTGAAAAAAGAGGAAGTGACTTGAAATCTACTTCTCAGCTCCTACCATCATTAACAATGTGATATCTTAATTCTAATCTATTCTACTATTGTGTAAAGGCTTGTTAATGTGCCCCGAACTTTGGCAGACAAGATGGTATTATGTGGAAGTTGTGCCTTCTCTATTATAAGAATCTGAAGATTTAAATATTGGAGATTTGGCCTTATATCCTTTGGTCTTGCTATTTTCTAGTGATTTAGCTTTGTAATCATATAATGGCATTAGATTAATTCATAAATGAGTGGTAGCTTCCTCAGTGTTTGTTATTTTTGTAACACAATAAAGGTATTTTGTGACCAATTTCCAATGGTATCACATCCTGGAAGGAATTGCTACTCGCTCACCATCTCTGGAAACCCTACCCAGGTACATTCTTGTAGTCACGTCATGTCTTCCTAAATTCAGATATGAATTGAAGGACCACTTTCCTTGTGTAGACATAAACTCACACACACACACACACACACAGAACATAGAGCAAGAAAAGTAAATGGTAGGCGCAGTGCCCACCAGTCTCTTCCGTGAGTAGATATCCTCTGACCCCATTCCACAAAATGGGTGCTGGATGGAAGATGTGAAGTTAATGTTCTCCTCATGGTTCTTGGCACAAAGTTATATGACCACACTCGTAACAGTTGGCCCTTTGGAAATTCCTGGGACAGCATAAATGATACAGACTTTGGAGCTGGAAGAATTGTATTCAAATCCATTCTCTGCCACTCCCAGGTTTTGTGATCTGGGGCTGTTGCTGAATCAGTATCTCAGTTTTTGTCCTCATCTGTCTTATTTGGAAATAATAAACCTACTTTCACAGGGTTGTTGGGAAGATTAAATGAGAAGTGATTCAGGAAATTCAAGTTTTTGTTAGTTTTAATCTGAAATTATAAGACTTTTAAAAACAGATGAATGTACATTCCCCATTGACTGTGACTGGTGCTACGTGGCAAGAAGGGCCACCTTTGAACGTGTCGGGAGTAGGCAGCAACCTCTGATGACATTAGGGTGGTGACTCTCCACTTTGGGTGCACATTAGCATCACTTGGGGAGCTTCCAAAATCCCATTGCCTGGGTGCACCCCAGATCATTAAGTAAGGATCTCTGTGGGTGGAACCCAGGCACCAGTATTTCCTGAAGCTCCCCAGGTGATCCCACTGTGCAGCCAAGTTTGAGAGCTGATGGTTTAGGGGGCTTTGACAGTCTCCAGTCCTTGCACTGGCCAAATGGATGATAGCTAGAATTCTACAGCCTACACTTTATTCTTTTTGCTTAGAGTAAACAGACACTTAAGCATCATGCTAAAAGTATGTCGTTTCTGTTGGTTGTACGTGATTTGGTATGGACTAGCTTATTATTTCCAAAGAGCCGATCTTAATGGCTAAGTATCAGGCTGGGTAAGAGAGCAGAGGTCTCTAGATATCTGAGGACAGGGGCAGTTCACTAGAGGTGAGCAAACACAGAAGCAAATGGAATTCAAAAAATAGAAAACCCAGCAATTTCAAGTTACTTACTGCTTTTGGAAATTAGTCCTTGCAAAAGCACCACCCAAGAACTGGTTGGCTTCCCTGAAAGCTCAAGGTTAGTGCTCTGGTGGGTCATGGTTCTTGAGAAATGGCTGTGTCTTCAAAATGTGGGATGAGGAAAAACATTTAAATATTCTCTATATTGCTGAATACGGTCACAGTGTACTCAAAAGCCAGTTTATTAAAGTTAATTTGCAAAATTATATATATGCAAATATATGGTTTTTTCCTAAGAGAAAGAACTAAAATCACTTCATACTCAAAATCTCTCTTACCTCTTTTCAACAAATGGTTCTGGGAAAACTGAAAAAGACATATGGGACACATGCAAAAAAAGGAAGTTGAACCCTTCACAGCATGTACAAAAATTAACTAAAATGAATCAATAACCTGAATCTAAGAAGTAAAACTCTCAGAAGAAAACATAAGAGTAAATCTATGACCTTGTGTTTGGTAATGGATTCTTAGATATGATTCCAAAAGCACAAGCAACAAATGAAAAAAATACATAAAATGGACTTCATCAAAATAAAAACCTTTGTGATTCAAAGGATACTGTCAAAAAAGTCAAAAGACAACCCACAGAATGGAAGAAAACATTTGCAAACATTACATCTGGTAAGGGCCTAGTTTCTAGAATATATGAAGAAACAAAAGGACAAACAACCCAGTTTAAAAGTGGCAAAAGACCTTGAATAGACATTTCTCCAAAGAGCTATAAATGACCAATAAGCATGTGAAAAGATAGTCAACATCGTTAGTGTTTGTAGAATTGTAAATCAAAACCACAATGAGATACCACTTCACACCCATTAGGATGGCCACAATAAAAAAAAAAAAAAAGGGAAAATAACAAGTGTTAGCAAGGATTTGGTGAAATTAGAATCTTCATACCTTGCTGGTGAGAATGTAATATGGTGCAGTCATTGTAGAAAACAGTTTTGGAAGCTCCTTAAATAGTTAAATATAGAATTACAATATGACCCAGCAATTCTACCATTAGGTATATACCCAAGAAATTTGAAAGTAGGTATTCAAACAAAATCGTGTACACCAATGTTCACAGCAGCATGATTTATAATAGCCAAAGAGTGGGACCATCCCAAATGTCCATCAACTAGTGAATAGATAACAAAATGTAGTGTAGCCATACAATGGAGTATTATTGAGCCAAAAAAGGTATGAAGTACTGATACACGCTACAGTATGAATGAGCCTTGAAAATACATGCTAAGAGAAAGAAGCCAGTCACAAAAGGCCACATATTGTATGATTCCATTTCTACATGAAATCAAGAATAGGCAAATCCATAGAGACAGAAAGCAGGTGAGTCTTTGCCAGGGGCTGAGAGGAGTTGGGAACAGAGAGTGACTGTTCAATGGTATGGGGTTTCTTTGGGGGATGATGGAAATCTTTTAGAATTAGATAGTGGAGATGGTTACACTTTAAAAATGGTTAAAACAGTGAACTTTATACTATGTGAATTTTTACCTCCGTTAAAAAATACTTCTCTGCCCCCACCTCTTCTCTAATCCTGTGTGTGTGGTCTTAAGCCATCATCTAGCCGGTACTAGAGGGTCTTATTCCATCAGTTACCTTTGGTGATGCCATTTTCCGACCCATACCGTTTTTCCCTCCAATGTCAAACTTCTGCACAGAGTTGTCTACACTGGTCTTCACTTCCTTACCAGCACTTCCATTCATCAGTCCAGATTCCACACCTGACCTGGAAAGGTCTATGTTTGCCCAAACAGAAGCTCAGGTGACTCTCACTAACCAAAGTGCCTTCCAGCTATTGAACTTAGAAATCAGGTTTCCAGCATGGCCCCGCCACCCAGCTGGACTTGTCGGTCCATTGCCGTATTGGTCACTAAGGAACGTTAGAATGGAGGAACTCGCACGGCATTTCCCAGCAGGCACAGGCGATTCCTGCAAACTCAGTAGAGTGAAAGTCACGGGAACAAAAATGTAAATTTATATGAGAAGATGTAATGCCGTTACTAGCAGAGTTTAAGTGCTTTTAATTCTGGATAATGGATAGTCAGCTCTGATTGCCTTGAAGGTGGATCTCTGAGCCTACAGAATGGTCTAAAAGTGGAAGGAAACAGTATTAATCATTCTCTTAAATTTTTTTTTCTTTCCTTTTTTTTCTCTCTTTTTCTGCTGGGGTCAGCAGGAATGGAAATCTTTTTTTTTTTCTTTTTTAGATCAGACTTATTATGATTATGATTATACTGAAAGACCTGGATGGGAGGAATGCTGCAATCTGAATTAAAAATAGCATTTTCTTGTCCTCCCACACACAACAGTTGAGTGCTCTGAATGCCTTTTATAAATGCAGACTTTCTGCCTGGCTAGATAAAAGAAGCTGTCACTTCATTTCCATAACGAAGTCATTCCAGGGAGAATTCCATTGTTTTAGCAATAGAATTTTTGTAAAAGGCCTCTTATTTTGCCTGAAAAAGGTAACAAAAATGAACTTTTGAGAGCTTATTCGACGAAACAATTAAGGAGCAAAGAGAGATTTTCTCTTTTTTTGATATGTTAGGAGTTGTAAGTGTGAGAATCCCCTGAGCCATGATATTAGGATAAACCCCTAAATCTGGAAGGCGAGGGAGGAGGGGAGAAGCCCCTGTTCCTTTTTCTCCTAATAGAAATGGTGATATTGCTGTTCCCTGAGAATGTGTTTCCTGGAGACAGGTGACAAACAGATGTTGCTAATTCTAAAGAGTTTTAAATATTTATTTTTAAAGAGATGTAGGAAACCTGTAGAATGCTCATTGTGTAAAGAAATGCCTTGAGATTTTTAAAGAAATACAGTCATCAGGTATTTTCATCGAGTTTCAGGACCATGAAGACAAACTAAGGCCGCATATTGCCTGCGTCCTTTACTCAGAATAGAGTAGTTGATATTTCCATTTATTTGAGCTTAAAATGTTGTAGCAAGTGGCCTACAAGGTAGTTCATGTGCTATATGACTAGTAACGGGCTCAAACAGGCCTGTGGGCATGTGCTCACACTTACCGCCCCTCCACACAATGAATCTTTGCTCCAAATATGGTATCAAATCTTCAGCTCCACATTCATAGAAAGAAAGAATAATTGTATTTCTTGTTACTTAGCTGGCACCAAGTAACCCACATCAAAGTATACCTGCCTGCCTTTGGTGTTTCAACAGGTAATCCCTAGATTTAATGCCAAGTGGCATTTCTGTTATTTGGTATTCACAGCTGAGACCATTGAAATTCCAGTTTTAAGCTAGAATACTTTTATGAAGCCTCCTCCAAAAGGAAAGAAGTTTTCAATAGCGCCTTTGTCTTGCAATACTTTTGTTCTGATTGCATCAGAAAGTTGTACTATTTAAACAAGGAGGTAGCTACCTGGAATGGCATGATAAAAAGAGTTTCAAGTATGGAGTCATACTTGTTAGCTTTTAATTTAATAAAACAGGTAGACAAATGAGGTTGACTTATGGAAAGTCCTGTTGGTCCAAGCATTATGCAAAAGTTGGGTAGTTAAGACTGTCACTGATTTCAACTTTTGGGAAATAATCCTATTTTTTTAAAGCTCTGAATTGCCTTTAATCATGTAACAATACTGTAACCTTTAAAGCATGATTTGATGTCCTGGTTGTAGCCATGCTTTTGCGTAGTGATATTGTATAAAAAGAAAGGAAGTTGTTGCATTTGATAGGATGCTTCCAAGGTTGTGTTTTTAATGCCTTTGGTGAACTCTTGTTACTTCGGTTTGTTCACGAGGATGGGGGTGGAGGAAGGCAGGTGTGGATTCTCTCTTTTCATTTTATCTTGACTCCTGATTTGGTACTTTGTGAAATCAGGCCAGATAAAACAGTTGAAGATACTATCATACAACTCTTAATATTATGGTGAAAAGAGAATGAGAGGAAAATATTTAACTATTTCTTTTTTAGGATTTTTACTAATTTTGTTATTTAAAAAGAGCAAATAGAGCAGAAACTGAAAGAGACTTAAAGTCAGAGCCTCTTGTGGACCATCGCTGCTCATCATTTATAAATGCTTCAGAAATTATCAAAGCGTGAAGCACAGGCTTGTCACCACCTTCCCCATTTTCACCAGGCACTTCTACAACACCCACACTAAACACTGACCTTTTCAAACAGGCATAAATAAAACTCTCCTCCAGGGAGAAGGTGTGTGATGATTCATGGCAGCCAAAAAGGGGATGTGTAACTCTAGGGATATGTGGTCTTCCAGCTTCTAGATCAAGATCCGTCTGCCTCCTGGGCCATGGGCTTCAGCAATGCCTGCAGGACCAGAGTGTTGAACAAATAGGGCCAGGAATAAATTGTCAATAAGGAGCACATGCCATCTTGTCTTTAAAATAGTAATTTCCTGGAGACATCATTCTGCAGCTGTTCCCTGCAGATTTGGTATATCTCATCTATATGTTCAACTTATCTTTTATTTTCATTTTATTCTTGGTATGCAGACATACTTTTCTCTGGGTGTATAATTATATTTCATAGCAAACTTTGTGCCATAGCAATAAGGAGATGTAACTTGCATACAAATACGGACACCTGCAGAGTCTCTATCTGTGTGGATAAAGCCTTACCTTTATGTGATTAAGCCATGCTAATAATAGGAAACAGTGGCATGGATCAACATGAAATGCAATTTTTTAAAAAAAATGTTGGATCAGAGAGATTTTTTCACCCTATTTATCTCTCTGATTATGTGTTCTTCAGGCAGATACTGATTTTAGTTTTTATTCCCCAAGCATAAATCAGTTAACATACATAGAAAATGTTCTAAGCGCCTGCTAAAAATCCAGGGATCTCCAATTTGGAAGAAATGTGACAACAGATAACTCACACAAATCATCAAAGGTTGATTGAATGGGGAGCACACAATGTGGTGAATAAATCATACTTTTGAGAATGCCTGGGGTTTTGGCCAGCATCCCACCCCTGACCTCCCTCCAACTCTTCTTGAGATCTGACTCTCAGGAAAGCTGCAATGCACCGTAAATGCCTTTTGCAGTGAAAGGAGAGCTTGTGGCTGGACGTGCCATTTACGCTCCTTTGTGAGCAGGGTGGAGACAGGGCTCTGCACCCTGCTGGGCTGAGGGTACTCAGCCAGAGGAAGCATTTCTGAACTCTGCAATTGCCAGCACCCCGGGCTGCTTCTCTTTCTCTCTCAGAGAGAAAGTACAAAGAGTTAGCTTTAGTTAGCTGAGTTGGAAAAAGACTCTTGCAGAACATTTCATTGACCAACTGAGCAGTTTCCTTATTGGCTTATGTGATGATTTTTCTCCAACTTACCCAAAAGGAAGTTCTCTTATTTGATAACCACAGAGGACAGAGACTTGAGGACATGTCAGAGCGAAAGTAAAATGCCATGCTGTCCATCAGTTGGTCAACAAGCATTGATCAAGGTGTTTATCATTTGCAGAAGTACTGCAAAGCTTATAAAAACAAGACAGGCACAAACCCTATCTTTACAGAATTTACTACAGTCTGCTCAGGAGAATGATACCTATTTTAGGATAAGGAACAAAATGATTAGTACCCCCAAGGAAAAGGAATAAAAACTATGGGAGTTCACATGCAAAAAAAAGTATTCTGATAAAGTTGTAGTAAGGAAGATTGAAGAAAGGAGTCATGGAAAAAGTAGGATTTGAGCCAGTCTTGGGAGGTATGGCTTGAATTTTGACATGTGGAGTAGAAATGTGGGCTCCAGAGAGGAAGTGAGAAGCCCAGTGTGGCTGGCTCAGGGAAAAGTAGGAAATGAAGCTGGAGAAGCATGTTGGGGCCAGATTGTGAAGATCTTAAACATCAAATAAAGAATTTGGAAGATTTTCAGTAAGCCGTAGGAACCAATGAAGGTATGGCAGGGAGACGTTGTGTTATATTATATAATCTCTACTTTACGAAGGTTGGTCCAAAAGGGATGACTCAAATGGTTTAGAGAGGAAATGTTGGAGGCAAGAAGACTAATTATCAGGCTGCTGTGAGAGGGATCAAGTCTGAACTAGCACGGGGCAGTGGGCATAGAAGGGGCACACAATTGATAGGACTTGACGACTGGTGGACTGTGGGAGAATGATGAGAAGACAGTGATGCCATTAGAGTCAATCAGAAATTAAAGAGGAAAAAGTGGTTTTGGGGAAAAAACGATAGGACATTTTGGAACAGACAGAATTTATTTATACTGCATATATCCAGCCTCTTGTTGGGGGAGACGCCAAGGCCCAGGAGACAGACTTGGGAACTATGTGCAATAGGAGGAAATCCTTATAGACAAAGAAGAGAACTGAGCATATAGCCCTAGGGAATATGTACCTTGGAGTTAGAAAGAACAACAGGAAGGGCAAAAAATATGAGGAAGAGGAGCAGCAGTCAGAGTGATACGAGGAGCACCAACCATCTCAGAGAAATCAAGAATATTAGTCTATCTGAGTTGCAATAGACAAATACAACTCAAAGGGATTCAGGCAAGAAAAACGGAATTCATCATATCATGCACGTATTAATTTTCTATTGCTACATGACAAATTATCACAATACAGTGACTTTAAAACAACACCCATTTATTATCTGACAGTTTCTGTAGGTCAGAAGTCCAGGCATGGCTTAGTTGGATTCTCTGTTCAGGGTTTCAGAAGGCTGAAATCAAGGTGTAAGCTGGTCTGTATTCTCATCTGGAGCTCACTGGCCTTTTTCAAGCTCATGTGGTTATTTGTAGAATTCAGTTCTTTGTGATAGTAGGACCTAGGTCCCTGTTCAGTGGGTGGCTTTGAGCCAGGGGCCACTCTCAGGTCCTGGTGTCCACCTTTGTTTCCTTGCCATGTAACTTGCCTCCTCCCACCAGCATGTTCTCTCACACTTTGAATCTCATTCCTAACAAAGCCCCATCCCTTTCAAAGGCTCACCTGATTAGGGCAGGCCCACCAAGATAATTTCTCTATTTTAAGATCAGTTGATTTGAGACCTTAATTATATCTGCAAAATCCCTTCACAGCAGCAGAATCTATGTTAGTGTTCTGTTGAATAACTGGGAAGAGGTATGTGCACACCAGGAGACAGGGCAATCTTGGAAGCCACCTTAGAATTTGTCTATCAAAACATAACTAAGAAATCCAGGGCCCAATCTAACTTTTGTGTGGCTGGATCCAAGGGACTTTGCTGTCACCAGGACTTAGATTTTCTGTCTTTCAACTTTGCTCTCTACCGTGAAGCTTTATTCCTAGATGGGCTTTCTTCAAGAAGTGATTGACAGCTCTTAGTAGCATCATACTTCCATGGTCTCACCAGGCAAGGGTATTTCATTCCTCTTAGTTCCAGCCAGTCTGAGAAAAGCCTTTGATTTACTTGCCTTGGGTATGTGCCTATCCCGAAAACCAGTCACTGTGGCTGGAGGGATATTGTGTTATGATTGCCCAGACCTGGGACGTATGCCCATCTTTAGAGCCAAGACATGAGGTCATCCCAGCCCAAACAACAAAGCGAATGGGAGAGAGGTCATTCCAAAAAGACGGTGTTCAGGCAAAAATGCTCATCTGCTAACCCAAAGAAAAAGAAAATTGAAGGAACTATTGTTGAACTGTGTCAAATATTATAAGAGAAATTAGTTAGAATGAGGACTCAGAAAAGGTCACTGCATTTAGAAAGCAGGAAGCCATTCCTGACCTTTGAAAGAGAATGACGAAGTTCACTTAAAAAAAATTGTGGAAATCAAGCTCCAAGATTTTAAGAGGTAGGTGGTGAAATACCAACATTGAATTTATACTAGACTTTAGCCTGTTGGTAAATAAAAGAGAAGTGACAGCCATTTGGGACCCTATCAAGGTATGGGGAAGGTCTCTTAGGAATAGCGGTGACTGAGTATGCTGGTAGGGTGGGAAATTGTTTCCAAGGGAGGGAAAAAAGATTGAAGGAGAGCTGGGGGGCAGAACTGACCCCAACAGGACCTGGAGAGCCAGTAGAAGGAGAACGGATCAAGAGCTCAAGTGGAGAGGCCACAAACCGTTTTCCTGGATTATATAGCACGGGAAGTTTTTTGTCTTTTTTTGGTCATTTGCCATTTGGAATAAACAGGCGTCATTCCTTCTGGTGTAGCCCCTTATGGTGCAAAAGATCCTCAGCCTCTGGCTGGCTCCATAATTGATAGAAAGATTTACCCTTAGAGTGGTAGTTCTCAAAGTGAGGTCCCCAGACCAGCAGCAGGAGCATCACCTTGCAATTTGTTAGAAATGCAAGTTGTCTGGCCCCACCCCAGGCCTACTGAATCAGAAATTCTGGGGATGGGTCCCAGCAATCAGTGGTTATGAAGACCCTCCAGCCATTTCTGATGATGGTTTGAGTATTGGTACCATTGCCTCCACCCTCCACAGACCACGGAGGTTTCCTTACTAGTGGCTTTTGAGAAGCTGCAGGAATCAAGGATAGAGGCTTCTGGTGACAAGGAGGTGGGAGGGAGTTTGTAAATCTTGAAAGGAGATGGCAGCTGTTCAAAATGTAATGGATTGGAAGAACAAAAAAGAGAAGTCTAAGTTGTAATTTAATTGTTTTCGAGTTTGTGGAGGGCTTCCATCTGGACGATAGGACCCACAGGAGCTCCAAGTCCCCAGAGGACAGAGAAAGGTGAAAAGGGCTTAAATTATAGCTGTAGAGTAGTGATTCATTTGGAGAGTAAGGGTTAAGTCCTAGAACAGGTTTTGGATATGGATCGTTTAATTTAAATGCAGGCTCTTCCACTAGATGCTATTACGAGGTTGCAAAAGAAGAGCGTGGCAAGGTTTCTTTCATCAAGGAGCTTATAAACTTTTTGAGCCTTCAAGACTTAAATAAATCCAGTGGAGTATAAAAAGACCGTATAACAAAGTGCTGAATTGAAAAGGACCTTGGATCAGAACGTGTGGTCGAGTTCGTAAGTGCTGTGGGCAGTCAGGGGAAGGAGAAATTGGCATTGTGTCATTTTCTTCTCTGGACGGAGTATGGAACTGTCAGCCTGGCCCGATTTCCCAGGTCTGATGGCAAGATATTGGATAGCTTGGCTTCAAGAAGTGCTTTTTCTTGTTCTCACTGTGTGTTTACTAAGGTTTGTCAAAACTGCTAGGTTAAAATGAAGGTTTGTGTTCTGAGACGTTGAACTTGGAGTATTATTAGTACTTTTGTTTGTATGAGAAGCTTGTAGAAGAAATTACGTTTTATCCTGGACATCTTAAATGGAAAGAGACTCAAATGAAAGTTTGGCGTACTCATTTCGGACAGACTTTCAAACTTACTGCATTCACAGGGAGAACATGAATGAGCCTGTTTGAAGATGCTTTAGTGTTGTAGGATGAAGAAAAGCAAATTACTGATTTTCCTTAGTGGAAGAATTAAGTTGAGCCAGATTTGGGATGATAGGGAAGAAGACAACACTTCAGATGAACACAACATTTCCATTACTTTTTATTTCTTTGCATCTTGCTATTCATGTGGGTAAGTAAACAGATCGCTAGAACAAGAACCAACAGAGAAGGCTGACAAGACACCATTGAAGGTGGGCGTAAAGCTGTTTAGGTCCAGGGGAGAAATAATAAAAATTTCCTAATAGTCAAGGGGAAGCCAGAAATTTGGAACCTAAATCAAGGTACTGAGAAGATTTTTTTTCAGAAGTCCACATGTAATGTGATCTCTTTTTAGTCCTTTTGGGGGAGGGTTTTCTCTACTCTAGCTGCGGCATGCAGGTATCAACAGAGAGCTTCCTTTCATTTCACTGTGATGATGGGGTGATGTGGGGTGCATTTTGGACCACGGTCTTTCTTTCCTGTCACTTCAAGAATAATACCTGCACCAAATGGTGTTCCTTTTGCAGAATTACTGGTGTTTGTTGCTCTAATGGCCCAGCGGCAGGAGGAAGAATCATCTCTTATTTCAGGGTCTTGAGAACAGTTGTGTCAATCATTTCTTGATCCAGTTGAAATGACCAAGGAAAAAAAATGGAATGACATAAATTAGTGCTACATCTCTAGATCAGTTCAGATAATGCACAGGCTGTTTCTTCTACCTGGAAATTCAATGCCTGGCTAACTTCTGCTAACCTTTGACTTCCCTGCTTTACTGTGGGCTTTGCAAGAAAAGCCTTCCCGAGATCCTCTTTCTCAGTGAGATACTCCCATGATGATTACAAATCACAGTGTTTAGTTTTCCTTCATAATGCCTATCTGGTTTTTGAATTTTGTACCTTTACTAAAAATCACATATTGTAATTCTTCAATGTCTGTCCCTCTTGAGACAGTGACCTCCTTGAGGGCAGAGTACTGGTCTGTTTTGTTCACACATGCTCCCAGTTGAACATGCAAACTGATGTATGTAGTAAGTACCAAGGAGAAATTTGTCGAGTGAATGAGTTAATTAATGAGAAAGCACTTGGTAAACTGTATTCACTATAAAAGGGATGGTTAATTATATGAGTAGCAGACACCTCCTTTCTCCCTTCTGTCCTAATTTTGTCTCTCCACTCTTTTTAGTTCTTTATTTTGAGGTATACTTGTCAGTGTTTTACCAATTCCAAACCTACGATTTGTTATTCATTCTTGCCTTTTTTTGGAGATAAGGGACCTCTTTTTTCCCTCAGAAATATTATTTATTATACCTGCAGTGCTAATATTGCAGCTCCCACTTATGTTCCGTGCATGCTCATGATTTTGAAAGGAAAAACATGACCGGCCCCTGTGGATGATTTATTTAGGAAACAGGATTCTAGCATAGCACTTAAACTCCGTGTTTTTCGTCGTCCCTTATTTCACGTATTTCCTTTACCTCAAGTTATGCTTCTCAAGAGCACACAAGTCAAAGTAACTTGATCACATTGGTCCGGAAGAAGCTGTTCTTGGGTCTGCCTTAAAGGGGAGAAAAAGTCAAGAAATCCAGATGTGGGAAATATTAATGATTAGGATGTGATCAAGTCTTTTCATTAAAAGCAACCTAGAAAAAAAAAAAACACCTTATCCAATCTTTTTCTAACAGGGCTTTGGTGTGCCACGTCTGTGGGTGTAAGCGTTATCCTCGGTGGGCGGCAATGGCAGACAGCCAAGTGGAAAATTTCACACCCCGCAAACATTCAGTGCACAGAACGCTTCAAACCAGCAAGCTGAGGGGGCCGTGCACCCAATAACCGTGCTCCTGCATACGCCTCTCGTGCCTCCCGTACGCTCTCCCTTTCGCTTAGCTTCCTGCTTGATACCTTCACTGTCCTCCTCCCAGAGATTCCAGCCATCTCCATCTCCGTTCCCCTTCTCCCCGCATCCCAGCACAGTGAGTCATGGAGACGTTTGGATGTGTGGGTGCTCCAGCGATAGTTGGTGGGTACTCCAGGGTAGCTGGTTCATGGTACCTGGCCAATGCTGGCATTTATTTATGTTCTGGCTCCAGAGCTCAGAACAGGCTCTGACCACTAATAATACTTTGCATTTACACGGTGCCTTTATTCTTGTGAACTGTGAGTGCTCTGCAAGAATGAGCTTATATTGATCCTCCCAACAACCCAGTGAGGTATGAGAATGGCAAAAGATGATAGTCCTCGCACCCTTTGGCAGAGAGAAAAATCAGGTGGCTTGTTTTAAGGCTGTACTGCAAGTTTGCATCTCAGCTGGGATTGTATCCAAAGTCTCCCAGAATCGGCTTCAGCTTTATGGGGGAAGATGAGGCTGGTTGTACCATGCTGTGTCCTCCGGGGCAAGAGCAAAACTTCCGAATTCTTTTTTAAGAAATGGGTACTGGACAATGGTCTTTGGTGAATTACCAATTAATCTGATTGATCCATGAGCATTATCAATTAATCTAATTGATTGTGAGACTTTATTTGTTGAGATAACAAGTGACTGAATGATGCATTGACCTTTTTCTTTTTCCTCTGTTCCGTTCTCATGCTAGGTGTTTCTCACTTCTCTGTGAAAGGAAGAAAGAACACGCCCGACTCCACAAGCCCTCCAGCTTCTGTGGGAAGTCTCCATGGTGAAGTATAGGCTGAGGCTACCTGTGAACAGTGCGCAGTGAATGTTGTAAGTTAACTACCAAGCGCAGCATCTGCAATGGCTTGCCTTGTCAGGATTTGTGAATCTCTGGATGTTACTGAGCCAGGGTGGTGAAAGATTATTAGCATGAGCTCTAGGTGATCATCCAATTAATTTCTTTTTTTAGGGGAAAAGGTTCTGTTTGTATTTGCGGGGAACTTGCCTTTCTCTCAGCTTCTGTGGCGTGCTGCTCAGTATCTACTTCTGGAATAAAATAATGGAATACAGTGATTCTTTCATGGTAGGAACACCCTTTCTACTGGTAGAGTCAAACAGCATCAAATTTAGAGCAGCCACTTTAAACGGGGCTGTTGCAATTCTTTTAGGTTGGTGAGGAGGGAATGAAATTCTCCAGGCTGAGCATTAGCAATCAGAATTTCCACCCAGCAATTTTTCTTATTTAGGTGAAGTTTTTGATGAGAATGCCTTTTTTCCCCCCTCTGGCTTTTAAAATCTTGAGGCGTACAAATATAAGCAGTTGGTGTTGGTGTTTCTCTCATTCAAAATGAGCTGATTTTACTGGGTTAGGATTTTGAGATTAGGAAAGTTGTTCCTGCCTGTCAGCTGATGGACACCTTGCATGAGAAGTTTTAGTATCAAGTCACTAAAGAAATGACACAGTGTATCTTCAAGGAGCTCATCCGTTATGAAACAATGTGGGTGTGGCCAACCCTGCTGCTTTCTGGAGAGTTTACTTCATTGCTAGACTGTGTCACAAAAAAAGTTTAGAAGGGTTTGACCAGGAAAGAAAACAGCTACAGGAAACCCAGGATGGCCTGTGAATACCTCTGAGAAAGAGACGATGTTATCTTCAAATTTTCGACAATGAAGAGCCAACCTCTAATAGGTGGTTGTTGTATGTGTGTTTATATATGGATATTTTTGTAATATTTATGAATATTCTTGTTTGTATTTATCTGTATATTTCTTTAGTTTTTAACTTCTTAATAATTCAGTCAGAAAACTTTTCCAGGCATCTATTGCCTATTTTTTTCTAGTTGCCTAAAAGATTTGGAAAGAGGAAGATGCAGCCTATACCAGGGATAAAAAGTATTAACACTGGCCGGGTGCGGTGGCTCACGCCTGTGATCCTAGCACTCTGGGAGGCCGAGGCGGGCGGATCGCTCAAGGTCAGGAGTTTGAGACCAGCATGAGCAAGAGCGAGACCCCGTCTCTACTAAAAACAGAAAGAAATTATCTGGAAAACTAAATATATATATATCTATAAGATTAGCCAGGCACGGTGGTGCATGCCTGTAGTCCCAGCTACCTGGAAGTCTGAGGCAGGAGGATCGCTTGAGCCCAAGAGTTTGAGGTTGCTGTGAGCTAGGCTGACGCCACGGCACTCTAGCCCGGGCAACAGAGTAAGACTCTGTCTCAAAAAAAAAGTATTAACACTGAAAAAAAAAATTCCCTGATTTTTAAAAAATTGCATAGGTTTCTAAACATTTAAATTAAAATATGCATATATATCCTTAGGGTTAAACAGTGATATATAAATAAGCTTATTAAATTCATATTTTCCCAGTGCTTCATAGTAAGCAGACGGTGAGAAATGCTGGTGTTGAATGTGGTTCCGTTTTGTACATTTGCTCGCCTTGGTTCTCGTGGAAAGTCCACAGCTCCTGGAATCAATTGGCCTGAGTTCTGTTCCTGGCTTTCTCATTAAGGTCAAGTAAATTCGCAACCTTGGACAAGTTGCTATCCCCCATAGTGATATGTTGTAAGTCTGTATGTTGCTCGGCACCACCTGTTTACTGAGCAGTCAGTATCTCGGTTTGGGGTCCCCATAAGGACAGAGCATTGTGTGAGGTACTTTTATACTTTCTAAGAAATAACTTGTAAATGTTTCCATAACTATCAAGGAAGAATTCGGGGTGCTGTTAGATTTCGGTGCTAAGGTTACAGTATGTTTGACTAGAAGTTATTTTCCCGATCAGGTAACTGTTAGTAGTATGCACTTTTGGTGATAATTTTTAAAGCATTTTCATCCTAGAAAACAGGTGTCTTATGGAAAAGTGCGTTAGGTTTCAGGTTCTATTTAAGTGAGTTGTGCAGTCACCATAATCAAGATAGCTTTTGTTTCAAATCTGGTGGGGTTTTTTGGTTGTTTTTTTTTTTTAAACCGTTGCTTTGAACTGCTCATGTGACACACTGTCAGACCTTGAACGTTAAGTCAGGTTTTCAAAGAACTTCCGAAGTATAAACTTTAACATGCCCCATGGCAGACTTAAGGTAATTTTTAAAAGCCCTTTGTAAATGGAGTGTGTTAAGAGAGAGAAAAAAAATACCAAATTCTAGTGGACTCCTTTAAGCATGCTAAGGACTTTCTTTTCAAAACTGCATTTGCCTGGGAGGAGAGGAGGGGGTAGTTCTCAGTTTTCTTAGCCAATTTTGGTATTAGTAACCTTTCATAATCTTGGTACGTTTTTACAACACTGAGTTTCTGTTTTCCCTGATCTTAGCGTCCTTGGGTGCCCCAAGACCTGTTCCATGGAGACCCACAACAATAGGGAAGGCAAGCGATTGTCAAAGAACGTGCGTTTGCACGTGGGCAGGGTCCGGGTGTGGGTGTGTGAATGTGTGACTGGTAATCATAGCAGCTACTGAAGGCGTGGTTCCCCATGCTCTGCACCCCAAACTTGTTACCCATTGCATTTACTTCTCTGCGTGTCCCCTCAACTGCCTCTCAAATCTGCCACCATCTTTCTATTACAGCAGCTGGCCTTAGCTTCTAAAGGTGTCTTAAACTGGTTCCAGGTAGGGCATATTGTACAGGAAGGGAGCGGCAGTCACACTGAGCTGGAGTCAAGAGACCTGGGTTTCAGACATGATGCTGCAGTTAGCTGTGTAACCCTGGGCCCCCTCCACCTCTGGGGACCGTTTTATGATAGACAGCATGAGAAAATTGACTTAAATGACCTCCAGTGGTTCTTCTGACTCTACATGTTTAACCTAGCATTAAGTATCAGTCTTGAATGAAGCAAATCAGACCTTCATTTTACCTTCTTTGGCTCCTAATAGTCAATGATTCAGCACTACCTCATTTACAGCTGTTTTTAAACACTGCGTACAGTCTTACAGTACAAGAAAGGACTGTCACCACCATGAAACGCTTTCCACAAGACCCTCCTGGGCACCATATGACAATTTGAAAGTATTCATTTGAGAGCTTCCTAAGATTATAGTTTTAGTCTTTTAAATTTAGGGTATATTCATTGGTCATTTTGAAAATGTAACAGGAGCCATTTTTGAACTTGACTTTTCTAAAACTATCCACCTCCATACTCAAATATTGTTTAAGCTCTAAGCAAGGAGCCAATGATCCATATTTTCTTTGCTAAGTTTCTCTGCTTTCTTAAATAGGACTTCTCATGTTACCCTGTCAAAGCAGCCTTCCTTGACCCATATAAAATAGTATCCACCCCAACCCTCTAGATCTGCTAGCCTTTTGTGTTTTTCTTTTAAACACCTTACATATTATATATTTACTTATTAATCATCAGTCTCCTCAGCTAGAGACTTTGGAAACATGCAAGCTCTGTGAGTGCAGGGATGGATTTTATTATTACTGTTATTCCCTGGTGAATCCACAGCAGCTAAAATACTGCTTGGCCCATAGCGAGTACTCAGTGAATATTTGTTGAGTGAATGTCTGACACATTGACTGCCACACTAGAAAAAAATCTTTTTTCATCGAGGTCACGGTGTTTTATTATGAAAATAGAAGAAATATTTCAAAAAAAAAGTGATCCCTTCTTATTTAATGAAAAATTTGTTGTTTTTTATTGTTTTCTGTGCGTGAGTTACACGCAACTTGAAAAATAGTTTACGCGGCTCCCAAGGTAGAGATGTGTGAGTTACATACGCTTCACGAGGCCCCAGGCTCAAAAGTAGTGTGAGTTAAATACAACTCACGTGGCAGTTAATGTGCTAAGTATAGAGTAAGTGTGTCTGTAGGTTTCTCATGCGTGGGCCTGAGCCATTAGGGAAAGGAACATAAACACCATTCTGATAAGAATGGCCTGAGTCTGACAGCAGTTTGAGGGGGTGGGGATGGCCTAGAGAGTCTATTTTCTTTTCCTTAGAAGTGGGTGCTGAATGTCTATGATGTGTATAAGGAAATGTGGGGGAGGAAACAATTTGTAAAGAAAAAAAAAAGTTTTATAGACCTATCAATAGAGTTTGGGGATTTTCTGATACTTTAAAAAAAAAAAATCTACCCTGTGTATTTCCTCTTCTTTTCCATTTGAGTGGTTTGCTTTGTTGTGTGTTTGTGAGCAGCCTACCCTGGCATCCTGTTAACAGCGGTGGATTTGTCTCCTATCATCACATCATTTCTTCATCACTTACATTCATGTTTATTCCCAAAGTAGTGCCAAGCCCGAAGTGCTGTTTCTAGGTAGATACCTAGACAGTGACTGACTAGCACTTTATTCCACTGCACAACTTGGAATGAAGGGACGGGGCGATGGTACAGATTAAACCCGCCTGATGTCTCTGTGGTGTGCAGGGGAAGTTCACAGAAGCTTTCTTAGGGAGGTGTTGTACTACGCCGCTTTTGAGGACAGCAAGAATAGAGGTTTCTGGAATTTTGTGTGTTTATTGACCCTCTTTTCATAATAATTGCTTGAATTCCTGGGAAGAAATGGAGAGACTAAAATAAACACCTCTGTGCCTGTTTAAACAGCATTATGCTGTCTTTATAAGGCTTGAAAAATGGGAGCTGAATTTCTGCTCTCTGGAATGAAAGAATTACCCATACACACTCTAATAAGAGCAGTTTGGGAATTTCCCTATGTGTCTGTCAATTTGTACCTTTTAGATTTGCCATCTGTGTTACCAAATTCTCTAGCATTATTGTAAAAAAAAAAATCTGAAGTAGAGAAGGGGGTCAGGAGAGAAGGAAGATTTCACTGTCAGATAAATGAGGGGAAACAATCTCCTTTTTTCAGTCCTGGCTTGTCACGGCCCTGCAAACTGACCTGCATATATAAAGCAAAGAGGCTCTGACTGTGTATATCCATGTAAAGTGCTCTTTGCGTTCTTGTGCAGCCACAAGTCTTCTAGGGTTTTCTGTTTAACCCATTTATCTCCCTTTCTCAGACTTCCTCGAATTCCTTCTTATTGATAGCCTCACCAGTTCCCAGCTGTTGCCCCTTCTGTGTTATGCGGGGCCAGAGCTTTTGGCAGGGCCTTTGCATGAGCTACTGCTTCTGAAAGGTGATGTCAGAGCTACTTCCTGAGTCGGTCAGCAAAGTGCGGCCCATCCCGGGCACACCCTTTCCCCTCCGCGCCATCTTCCTCAAGCGCTCACTCCTCCTCTCAGCTTCTTAGGGAGGAGGACGAAAATACACGGAAAACCCGGAAGTTGTGGAGGGAAAAGAATTCATAGATCTGTAATATTCGTGTTCTGTGGGAAAAAAGAAATCATTAACAGCCTGGTCAGACTGCTTTCTCACTGCATAGTGCTGAGGTAAAAAGCTCTTGTATCCTATTTAGGTTTAGATTTCAAAAAATAAATAGTATTTATTAAAAGACCGTTGTATGCCAAGGTGTGCCCAAGTCTATCATTGATACAGTGCTGAGTAACCTCTATTTACTGCCCTTGGAGCTCTTCCCCTAGGAGAGGGCCATGGGAGGATGTGCTCAGTGGCAGAGTCAGGTGTGCTGAAAGGGATGATGGGTAGGATTCCTCAGAGCTGGATTTTTGGGCAAGATTTCCAGGACTAGAAATAGTCTTTTGGCTCGGTGTGGTGGCTCACGCCTGTAATCCTAGCACTCTAGGAGGCTGAGGTGGGAGGATTGCTCGAGATCAGAAGTTCGATCCAGCCTGAGCAAGAATGAGACCCCGTCTCTACTAAAAATAAAAAGAAATTAATTGGCCAACTCAAAATATATAGAAAAAATTAGCTGGGCATGGGGGCACATGCCTGTAGTCCCAGCTACTCGGGAGGCTGAGGCAGAAGGATCACTTGAGCCCAGGAGTTTGAGGTTGCTGTGAGCTAGGCTGATGCCACGACGCTCTAGCCCAGGCAACGGAGTGAGACTCTGTCTCAAAAAAAAAAAAAAAAAAGGAAATAGTCTTTTATATAACTGCTTCTTTGTCTGGGCACATGACCCCTCAGGGGTAGAAATTTCTTTCCATCATAAATTATGTGCTTTGACCACTGACAGAGACATAGCAAATGGGCACCATTTTCTTTAGGATCGTTTTAGATCTTTACGTGCAAAAGTCGAAGCAAGAACTTGGGCCACTTAGAGAACTGATGCCTCCCAACATTAGTAAGTGTAGCCTTTCCAATTTGAATTTTGGACAGAAACCACATCCAAAACTAGACATTCATTTCTCAAGTGGTATATCTTTGAATTGCTCACTGTTCAAGAATCAACACACCCACGGGAAGGAAGGATAAGGACAACTGACTAGTTGTGCTGCCCCAGAAGGGAAGCATCAAGCCACTAAAAATCCTTCCAGATAGAGATCAAGTAAGTCCCACACTTGGGACATCTCACGGGTCCATCTGCTTCGTCACCTGTGTTGTAATACTACTGATGCATGTCATTTCTCACAGAGTCTACTGTAGCATAGTACTTTAATTGTTTTTATTATTCCTCTGAAAGATTGTTATTTCTCCTTTGTTTTCTTAACAGGAAAGGTAAGGCACAAATAAAAACAAGTTGACATTGCTTAGTCATCAGAATCCGCACAAAATCTGTTGGTTCTTACCAACAAATAAATTGTTCCTTGAAACTAATGTAAGCGACAAATAGTTTCACTTCTTTAATTATTCAGATTTTTCTCCTCTGTAAAACAATCGTTTTTTATACCAAAAGATAATTTAACCTCTCCCCCAACATATATTCATATTAAATTTCCGGTGATAGTTACGTAATAAATTATTACTCAATGGAATCTTAGACTGAAAGATTCATCTGTCTTCTGGGGATTTTGTTAACCTTTTGAAGACACCTGAATAAGTATGGTACATGATTCAGAAAAAGACAATCTTCAACAAGTATAAAATGCTTTTTAGGTGAGAAAGCAAAGTTAGCTGTTTGAAACCTATGTTGGAGAAAGTTAGTTTTTCAAAGTCCTTTTGTGCTTATGTTCTTTAAACAACTTACTTAAGTAAAGTCCCTTAAACTGGAAATATAAATGGGATACAAATGGCAATATCCCTTCAGAATCTTTTATGTGCAAAACTTAGGCAAGTTCTTGTCATTGTGTCTTTGGACTCTTAACCATTGTGTTCTAAATTCTATTTCTTTCTCAATATTTTGATACAAGATGTCTCATGACCATCTCCCTTCCAACCTCGAATGCCTGGCACTGGGAATAACCTGCCCCCAGTGCTGGCAGAAGTCCCTGTGGGACCCTCCCACTGGTACTGAGCTGTGGGTTATGAATTTCAGTCCACACGTCAGCCATCCTCACCAACACCTAGAAATGGAAATGCTCTTACTAAAATAGTTTTCTAAAGTTTCCATTCGGTTGCTCTTCATTTCATTTTCCTTTTTTCTTCTTGAGCCCTTGTAGCTTGCACAGCATTGAAGAATTGTAATTTCTCCAGGGCTGAAATCCAAGACTTTCATAGGCAGTCTTAATGCCTGGGGCTCCTACGAGTTGCTGCCCGTTATAAGCTCTGTAAAACTTACCCTGCAGAACAAAGAGAACTGGGCACAAAGATTGTTCTCTTCTTCACCAGGGCAAGTCCTAGTTTTCCATTTTCCTTTGCCTTTTCTTCTTTGATCTCCAAGGAGAGGGGGTGTAAGAGTAGGATGCTGTAGTTCAGCAAGGGGACAGCTATTGCTAATCCAAACAGATTTTTTCCCCTTCTCTTTGGCAACCTCAATTGCTCTACCTGTTTCTGGCTCTCCTCCTCCCCCAACTTGCAGGAGATTAAAGGCAAATTAAAGGTACAAATGTCAGGTGGTAACTGTATGTCCACCACCTCACATAATTCAGAGTAGAGTCATTCAGCCTCTGTCTAAAGTTAGTCCCTCACCCCTTCTGTGTGACCACCACATCAAGCACAAGTGCAGATGAAAGGGTAATGTGTCAAGGTGAGAGCTGCCCACTGGGTAACGTTACTCTGTCACTCGCTTTAGGGGACAGATGAGCTGCCAATCAGCATCTCATCGCTGCCATCAGAGTTAGCAGTCCAGGTTCTCAGCTCCACTGGTGATTTGTTTCTGTGCCTCAGCAGTGACGCCAGTTGTCCTGGCAACCCACGGCTGGCACTTCCCTAGAGGCGAATGAGGGAGCGGCACTGGAAGAGAGTGGCCTTGAGAGGGTCAGCAGGGACGTGGCAGTCACCTTGCTCACAGAGGATTTTCCATTTCCTTTATCCAGGCAAGCCTCCAGGAGGAGGATGGCACTTACTGAGTGTATCATGGCAGTGTCACTTACTGAGCACCGGGGGCCACATGGTCTTTCTGGTACAGATTAGCATCCCGTGGACAATAACGAGCTGATGAATGGATAGTCCAGGCAGAATGTGGGGAACTGCTGGGCCAGGTTGTTAGGCGATCTCGGAACATTTGATGGTATCAGTTTTTCTTGTGAATTGGGTTAATGTGCTGCTTGTTAATCAGCCCTGACATTCGGAGTTGGAGACATGAGTGGAGGCTTGGGAGGAATCAGAGGTCAGAAGAGGAAGGAGGAAGGGAAACACCACGACAGCCCCTCCTGGCTCCTTTTCAAGTTGATGGGTCTGGCCTGAAAGCCATCCAGAGTCGTGAGAGCTTCCTTCCTGGGCTCTGGTGACTGTTCCCCATGCCCAGCACTGAAGAGGAGCTCTGCTCGCCTTGTAATTCCTCTCTTCGTCCCTTTATGCCATGCTGAATTGACACTAAATGACTTTTTCTGCCGTTTTCTAATTTGGATCCAAAAAGAACACAGAAATCCTGAGGATTATATCTTAAAGGCCCTAACCAGGTTGACCTTGCAGAGAGTAAGTCTGAAATTGGGCAGTCCAGTCAAGTGACATTGGATGTCTTGGGGGCTTTCTCCCATAGCCACGTCATTGTGGAAGACCCTCCAGGGGTGGGGAAACTGCGGCCTTGGGGCCACATGTGGCCTTCTGGATCCTTGAGTGCGGCCTTTGTATCCAAATTTTACAGAACAGATCCTTTCGATAAAGGGATTTGTTCTGTGAAGTTTGGGTTTGGTCGAGGGGCTGCACTTTGGGATCTGGAGGGCCACATGTGGCCTGGGGACCACAGGTTCCCCACCCCTGCCGGGAGTGGATTTGGCTGGAATTTTCTCCTGGGAGTGCTCCTGTAGGCCTGGGAATGTCAAGGCCTTTTTCACAAAGAAAGAGACTGAAGGTGGGTCTTTACAAGGAGATGGGGAACAGGGAAACTGATGACAGGGTGTCCCCCAAGAACATCAGAGACACAAATGACATGACGTATGTGTTATTAGCATTCCCTTCATGCAGTAGTCTCAGTGACTCCTTGTCATTTGCACTGAGTGACCATACTTAAGCTGAGATACCTGCATGGAACTGTGTGTTCATCGTGGAAAGGCCAGTTAGGGTGTACCTGAACATTTCTGGCACCCTTTATATACTCAACTCAAACATTCGTTCCTTCTTCCGTAGGTGAAATAAGAATAGATACTGAAGATGTGGGACTCAAGAGAAATAATTTTTGGAAAAAGAGAAACTCCAAGGGTAGTTGTTTGTACTTTGAGAGCATCCGATGTTTTCCAGATCTTTCTTAAGACAGTGGTCCCCAACCTTTTTGGCACCAGGGACCAGTTTCATGGAAGACAATTTTTCCACAGACCAGGAGTGGGGAATGGTGGGGGGGGTGGCAGCGATGATGCGTGGCTCATTTCCTAACAGGCCGCAGACCCATACCCAGCTATGGCCCGGGGGTTGGGGACCGCAGTCCTAAGAGATAAAATACAGTAAGTCAGTTTTGTTTGACAGCGTGTGCTGTGCCCAGCCTGGTCGTTACTTTAAATTGTTGAAAGTTTTAAATGGTAGAAGACACTGTGTTCCTGGAACAATAAATGCGTATTAGGTTCATCTGGATATTGTGGAGAAATAGAGGTTTTATTTTTTTTAAAGATCATTAAGTAACTCTTAATTCAATACTTAGTGTTAAATATTCATCATTCTTTATGGTATACAGGTAATAAAGTTCTCTCATGCGAATAAGAAATACAAGTAATGTGAGTGGCATTAAAGTTAGATTGAAATTCTTCTCTAGGTTTGATGGTTGCTTTTTTTAAAAGAAATTTGGTAGAGCAGGTGATAGTCCAGTTGGTTCTCATGAACTTCATTCTTCAAATTGTTCTTTTCACAACCTATCTAGCTACAGAGTAAGTAATTGGAAGCATACCCAGAATAGAAAGAACCTGTTCTGTTCCCTCCTGAATTTGTCATTGTTGATCTCAGGGGTAGGTCTGAATCGAAATATTAACCACTAAGGAGAAGATGGGGACGCCTTGGGCTCAGTCCTGTAGCAGGAGCATCAGGCTAAGATTGGACACCTGGGTTCTCTTCCCATTCCTGCCCTTTTGAGACCATAGACATGCTATTTTTTCTTCTCAGTGCCTCTGTTTCCCTGTCTTCCAAAAGAAAATAGTTATCACTAACACTTAGTGGCATCAGATTTAAAGATATCAGTCTAAATAAAAGGCTTTTTGAATCACATCTGGGTTCAAATCCCAGACCTGCCACTCATTAGCTGTGTGTCCCTGGAAAAATTGCCCAACTTCTCTGAGCCTTATTTACCTAATCTGTAAAATAGGATTGGCCATACCTACCCTGAAGGATTGTTGAGAGAATTAAATGAGATAAAGTATGTTAAGGTTTTAGCCCAGCGATTATTCTCTAGTAACTATGGTAGCTGTGTTGCTGTTATGATGATAGAACAAAATTTATCACGATGTGTTGCTGAAATGAACAGGTGAACAATTGCAGCTTGCCAGTCTCTTTGTTGTAAAGACAGTTCCTCTGTAACAGGAATTGTCATTAACTATCATTGTCATTACACTGACAGTAAATTCAGTTATGTATTGTTAAGACCTTCTGCTTCTTTGACATGTATATAGTAGAGTAATTATGACAGTGAAGGTGACAACATTTGTCAGAATTATCCATGTGCATATGCTGAGGGCCCTTGGAATTTTAGGTGAATTTTTTTAGTATTAGTCAAACTGAAAGGCACAGTGAGTTTGGAAAATATGACAGTCTTATCTGTAAAAGAAAAAGTAGGTAGATTCCCAAAGGCTGAGTGGAACTGAAAAAAAATTTTTTTTTGATATAGTTACCATGTCTAGATAGTGATAGGTAAATATGGTCTAGTCTAATTCTTTAAAATTGAGGGTAGAAAAAAACCTAACAATAGACATCTACATTCTTTTATCTTCTTTCAGTAAATATGCACTGAGTGTGTGCTATAGGATAGGTACCCACAACAGCTAAAGGGGCCTTCAGTCACTTGGGAGAGAGAAGAGAAAACAGGCAACAACTTACACCAGGGACAGCGCTTTTCTAATGGTACCCACAGGGTGCCATGGCTACAAACCAGTGTGGCATCTTCTGGAGTCAGGGAAGCCTTACATCCTCAGACCTGAAGGATGAATAGATGTTAACCAGAAAACAAAGTCGAGTATTAGTTAGCATGTATGTGTAACAAGCCATCTCAACATTTAATGGCTGAAAACAACAAACATCTATCATTTCTTATGAATTGTGTGAGTTACCTGGGCTATTTTAGTCTGGTCGAGCTTGGCTGGGACTGGGTAATCTAGCGTGGCCTTACTCATACGGCTGGTGGAAGGCTGATTGGCCTAGGAGATGTGGGAGCTTCAGTTGGGACAGTTTGTCTCTGTTCCACGCAGCTTTTCCTCCTCCAGGAGGGCTATCTTCTTCATATTGTAGGCTCAGAGTTCCCGAGAGCATCAAATCCCAACATACAAGTGCTTTTCAACCTTTGCATGCAAGATGCTTGCTAATTTCCTTTTGACCAAAGCAAATTGCCTAGTAAGTCCAGTTCAAGGGGTGAGGAAACTGGCTCCAGTCACATGGGGGAAAACATGGGCAAAGCTCAGCGGTAAGAGAAAACATGGCGTGTTGGACAACTGGAAGTATTTCAGAATGGCTAAGACTAGAGCTCGTGAGAAGTCTCACGAAGAAGGGGCTAGATCATGAAGTGTCTTTTCAGTAAGCTCTGCTGAGGAGTTTGGAGTCCTGTCTTGAAGACAGGAGAACAGTCAGTCGTTGGTAGATTTTAAGCAGGATGTTGACATGATCAGTAAGATACTGGTAAAGTGGTTAGATGGCAAAAGCCTAGAAGTATCTGTTAGCCCTAGGCCCTTCAGAGAAGTTTCCAACAGGGATCGCTAGGAGAAGACAAAAGAACTACAACTGAGAGGTGGTTCAAAACTGACATGTGATTTAGAAACAATATGACCAGAAAAGAGGTTGGAGGCCCTCCAAGGTGGAGGAGAAAAGTCAAAGGCTCAGATCATGAGTGCTGTCTGCATGCAGTCTGGTGGGAGAACTCCAAACACATTGAGGGAGTTGGCCTTTGCCACCAGCGTTCCTCACATCACTCCTTTGTGGGATCCCGCCAGACCCCTGTGTCCTGTGTGGGTTCTAAGTAAACATCTACTGGGGGGGTCCATTCAAAGACAGTCCCTGAAAGTGTCTTCTTGTCGGCAACATTGCAGCGTCACTCCAACTGAAGATTCTCTTCTTTCCAATGTGTTTTTCCCTATGGCCTCAAAATAGACACTGTGTTCCAAGGGCCCTGCGTCTCTCTAAAAATGCTTCTGTGCCCTCCAACAGGACCAGCGCTTGCTCATTCATTTCCAGATCTGACTTCTTAACTATGCTTTTAAGCATAACTCTTTACAAATGCTAAAATAGACATGACTGTTTCATTTCACCAAATTCAAGTCACCGAGAGTGAGAACTTGTGGTTTTCACCGGTACGTTTGGGGGCCAGTTTGTTGTCACTGAAACTGCCTGATATTGGGTCGGAGGAGCTGGGTACTTTTCAGTCCTTGGGGTGGTTATAACTCACATGTTGAAAGTGCTGTCTTTTACAGATAAAAATGAGGGAGAGGGGCATATAAATGTGTATTATGCAGATAATAATTTGTCGTGTTTTCTTTCTAGTTGTTTCATTAAAAAAGGAAATACAGAAGAGTCCTAGCCAAGGTAATGCAGGCTGCTGGAGATGGCCTTGATTCCTGCTTTCTTTACCTGGAGGGGCACCTTCCTAACCAAATAATTGAGAATAAATGGGAGTTGAGGGGCTAGAGGTAGACAAAAAGGAAAACTAAAAACCCAGCACCTGATCTTTTGGGGCAGGCAGGCCACTTTTGTAGCTCAGATTCCTACATTTACTCCACGTGAGGAATCTGTACAGACTTTTATACAAATCAGCTCCTTGTGAGACGGATGCTTGACCAGATTAGCTCTTCATTTTGTGCTCACTGATTGGAGCACTCTGTCAGCATTCAGGTCACCTTGGGGCACTGCTCTGCCTGTCTGGGGCTGGTGGCTTAGTTCCTCCACCTGCATGTGTTGTCACCGGCACGGCCAACTGAATGGGATACATTTTCAAAGACAGGAGAGGGTTTGAAAAACTCCAGGGCACAGTGAGAGCCTACAGGCGTTTGTTCGCTGCTGAGAAACATAGCAAGCATTTTAGACATTTTTATCAGAGAGTCTTAGTTAAACAGTTATGTGGAGCACTGATAAAGATATGTGTGATAGGAGACTTCATAATTTAAAGTGCCCAAATTTGGCGAGCTTTATACTCATGTGAAATGGAAATGAAAACAAGGCATGTTTTGGAATTCCTGATTCTGCTTATTTGCTTTAATAGCAGATCGTTGCACAAACACTGACTCACTGCGTTCTATACTGAAAGGAAGATATGGTTTGTTGTGCTCACTCTGGCCTGGCTTCCAGAACAGAGTATAGAACAAGTGCCAGAGGAAGGAATGAGCTCAGCATTATGGGCGACTGGAGAAATATCCAACTCCATGTTTTTTTCTGTACAAACACACGACCTCACGTGATGTTTCGTGGAAAGTATTTATCGAAACGATATATTTCTCTCTATAAATACTTACTCGATCTGTTCTAGAGTATGTGGAGTATAGAGGAGGAAAATAGAATCTTATTTTTGGAAGTGGGGTGAAGAGGCAGGTGTGCATTTTCTGCCACCTGTGTGTATCATTTCACTGAGTTTGGCAGCTTCTTTTCTCACCTGCACTTTGTGTGTTACCTTAAGCACGGTAGCCATGCTGAGCTGCAAGGGACATCGGAATGCGATTAAAGTCAACACTGGGATCAAAACCACCTCCTGTTACTTACTTTTTTTTAGAAATTTTAATAGTACAAGTTAAGCCTGAAAGAGCAGAACTTGTTTCAAAGCTACGCTTGATTGCCTCCCCTTGATTAATGCACGGGGGCAGTCTTTGCGATCTGAGGTCCGACAGATGGTGTGGACACTGATGAAGTGACGCCTGTTCAGTATCCTGAGTATCTTATAAAGGAAATTGGGCTACCCCAATTCCCATTATGGTTGCTCTCCCGGCCTTCATTTATGCAAGTTCTCTGTATATAGCCATAAGAGTCTCCGTCTTTCTCTCCCCACCCCCAACACACACACACACACACACACACACACACGCACACAGCCGGCATGCTCTACCCAAGGCCCCCCAGCTACAGAGAGGTGGGAAGGCTGCAGTGAGCTTGGCAGCCTTGCATTCCACTGGCTTTTGGTCTCAGTCTGTGATATGGGCGTAAGGGCCCATTACTTAAGATAAGTAATTTTAACTTATCTTAATATTAAAGCCTCTCTGATCCAATTTGTCTGCCTCAAATACTACATCATTCACATATTTAGATTCTTCAAACTCAACTACTCATTGCAGCAAACTCAGAAATGCCGGGCTCTAGGGCATCTCTATTTACTTATTCCATCTCAATCATAAATCACTAACCATATTTCAGTTTATGAAACTGAAAATTCAAAATTAGTGTCTGTGATTAAATTATGTCGCCACGGTTGGAAATTATTTAGCAGCAGAGAAGCACTCATTTCCTGAGAAAACCTTTTCAAGTTTTGAGCTGTGATTTTTTTTTTTTAATTGCTAGGAGTCTTTTATTTCAAAGGGAGATGGCTAGAATGAGGAGAAAGCAGTGTGAAGCTTGCATAAAAACCTGTGGCAAAAGGTCATTTGTGATGTGGGGAAATTTTCAAAGTAGGCACAGTTTGATTTCATTGGTTTCTGTCTGTCCTTTCAGTGGCTGGTCACCTGCTTCTCCCCTTTCTGGTCAAATTTTCCCCCTTCCGAAGGCCTCGCATCAGTCTATGCATGTGATGGGCCCGTGGAGAAAAACAGCCTTGTAAAGACAGACACATTAAGCTGATGGAGACCTCGGCCAGCATAATCACATTCTGCAAGGACTAGGGAATAGAAGGATATAATTTTTTTAATGGTGGAATTTCACGCTAACTTGGGGGAGATCTTTTGGGTGTCATTTTTCAAACATATCAGAAAGCAAGCAGCTGCCTGCCTAATCAATACATACTCCCCATTCTGACGTCTACCCAATAATTTTCTATATGAAATAACTAAATTTATCTTCGTAATAATCAAATAACTTTGCATATAAGTTTCAAAGCTATGGTATAGTTCACCAACTTTCTTTTATTTCTCGTTATTTTTTATTTGGTAAAATACACATAAAACATACTATCTTAGCCATTTTATAGTTACAGTTCAGGAGCATTGAATACTTTCATACTGATATGTCACCCTCTCCACCATCCCTCTGCAGCCTCTTCTCTTCTTGCAAAATCCAGACCCACAGCACACTAATGCCCATTCTCTCCTCCCCCAACGCTGGCAGCTGCCCTTCTACTTTCTGTCTCTATGATTTTGACTATTCTAGGTACCTTCTATAAGTGGAATCACGCTGTATTTGTCCTTTTGTGACTGGCTTATTTCACTTAGCATAATGTCTTCTAGGTTTATCCATATTGTAGCATGTGTCAGAATTTCCTTCCTTTTAAAAGCTAAATAATATTCCATTGTATGTATAGACTGAACTTTGCTTATCCTTCATCCACAGATGGGTACTTGCGTTGCTCCCACCTTTTAAGTATTGTGAATAATGCTGCTATGAATATGGGTGTGCAAATGTCTTTTTGAGACCCTTCATCAATTTTCTTTTATGTCTTTAACTAGATACAAGTGCTTGAAGAAGACATGTACCTACCTTCTTTGCACCTTTTGTCATGATAGACGTATAGGTAGACTTTCTGCCTAGCAGTGTTGTCTGAAGCACCCTCTCTGCCAACCGCTCACCCAATGCCTGAAATGCTCTAATAGTACTTTAGTCTTCAAGTGTCAAGCAAAACCTTCAGCTTGTTTTCTATTAAAATGCAAATGACGCTGGGACACAGGCCACAGATATTAGCACCTCGCTGTGAATTAGTTTAATCATATCTTATCTTAGAAGCTTTCTTTGCCTCCTTGCCTAGTTCTTTTAGCTTGATCCCTGTAACAGCTTGTTCCTCATTTACGGTCTTGGATTATTACTGTATCATACTATATTAAATTTACTTATATTTTGCTTCTGCTGATAGAAGCTCCTTAAAGGCAGGGCCCTTGTTTAATTTATGTTGGTTTTTCAGGTTCTTATAAAACATCACAACTCTAAATAAACTACCCATTCATTCATCCATGCCTTCATGCCTTCATTCATTTGTTCACTCATCAAGCATTTATTGGGTACCCATTCTGCGAGTGAATCGTAAAATTCTGTCTTTCTAGAAGGTTTGGATGGCCAAGAGCCAACTCTTGTCTATTATACAGGTTTGGCAGATTTTAAAAACCTACAAATCCAACTTCCTGTATTTTTAGGTGCAGGAACTTGATCCAGATGAACCTCTCGAATAGTTTTCTATCACAAATCTACCCGGTGTTTCTCTTGCTTCCATTCAGAGGAAGCATCAATCTAAGTAAATTTATGCTCTTCTGTTCAAAAGTAAGGTGATAATTCTATGTACAAGGGCTGTCCAGAAAGTATCCAGCCATTGTTAATATACCAAGAACATAGTACATGGCTGGATACTTTCCAGACAGCCCTCGTGTATTCTCAAGTAGCACTGAAAACTTTTCTGGTTGTTCTAAAATCTCTGTATTTCCAGTATGAAGCATATACATTTTATAAATGCTTGCATTCACTTAGCACATTGTTAAGAGCAGTCCCCTTAGAGTGGAGAGTGACTTTCCAGTCCTTTGGTTAATATGCTTTGCATTGGTTTATAACTGTGTGCTTCAGTACATACTAGCGACTCAGCCCAGGGATAGCATGCATTCGCTTACTGGTTCCCGTGACTGTTCATTAATCCCACGTTGGCCTCTTCGGAAACAAGTTTCTGCAGTAACAGTAACTTCCCTTTATAAGGTAATAACTAGTCCTAAACTAAATTATTACTTGATGCTCCAGCCTCAGATTTCATTAGTTCTATGTTACTATTAAGGCTAAAAAGACACAAATTATTATTCTGTTTTTTATTGTTATGCCACTGTTATTCCTATGATTATTGCTACAGTTCTCTATTTAATAGGTAGATAGACTTTACAAAATATTCAGTGGTCACTAGATAGAAACAGAAAATGAATGTCTTTACCAAGAGTATATCCATGTTTTATAGAGAACAGGAATAAATGAAATCTTCAGACCATCTATCTCCCAGTCTTCTTTTAGGTAGTAGCTCCACTTCTTCTCCTACTAAAATTTTGGACAAGGTTGTTAGCAGGCAGTAAAGTTTAAAATTAATTGTTTTAATTTTTCCTCTCTGTCTTTCTTGTATTCCTACATTAATGCAATAGAATTAAAGGCTACAGGACTAGCACTCTGGGAGGCTGTGGCAGGAGGATTGCTTGAGCTCAGAAGTTCGATAGCAGCTGGAGCAAGAGCGAGACCCCATCTCTACTAAAAATAGAAAAATCAGCTGAGCATCATGGCATGCATCTGTAGTCCCAGCTACTGGGGAGGCTGAGGCAGGAGTATCTCTTGAGCCCAGTTTGAGGTTACAGTGACGCCACTGCATTCTACCCAGGTCCACACAGAGCAAGACAGACATGATAATAGCAATATGGCTGAATAATGAACTATACTAAATAGCTATAGTGAATTTTTATCCTTAAAAAGGGAGAATCAGAAACAGATGGCTTTTTATTGAAGATATTTCCTGTAACCAATTTCAAGGTGAAATTGTTACTTTAGGAAAGATGAAAAATACAGTCTTTAAAAATACTGTTACTGGGATTCCCATTCTTCTACACTGTCCCTCCCATCCCAAGGACCACCACGCACCCCTGCCTCCTTTTCATTGAAAGCAGGGGGGACATTAAAATCTGACATTGGCGACTGGACCATGCATCCCTCTGGCTTGTTGATGGGGGAATACATCTCCATTGTAGAGTAACCATGATTCATGCTAATGCCTGGTCATGCTGCTGCATTATCTTCATAAATAATTTGCATCATGGGGTGTTTCTGCATAACTTCTGCATTTGGATGTTATTTTTAGCTAGAATTTGTTAAACAATAACAATTTTTAAAATAGACTCATCAAGAAACCTCCTCCAGAGTCAAGGAAACAAGTGCTAGCGATATGTAGGGGTCTCTGTCCTCCCTGCCCAGGGCATTTTCCTTTGCTGTGTTGTTTTTGCTACTTTGTGACTTTAGCTCTTTGGAATTTCCATTCCTTTTTTTCCCTTATGCATCAGGTTTGGCTGTTGAAGTCATTTATGTTATGAGAGGGTGCACCACGCTCACGTAAAGCGAGTGCTGGCTTTTGTGTGAGGCACTGGCTGTTCTGCTCTTGACAAGGAGAACACTGCTGGAAACTTGAGTTATGAGATAGAAAGAGTATTAATCTTTCATTGAAAGAAATTAGCCTTTTACATGGAGTCTTGTAATGGCTTGAAGGGGAATTAAGGAAATACAAACTAGGAATGTAAAAAAATTTGCCACATTGTTGTCATCTGCCCGCCTATAGATGTTCAACACTGTTGGCATGTTGCCATTGAGTGTGTTTTTTTCCAGAACATTTTCTATAAATACATATACAAATAAATACACCTAGGTTTACAAAAATGGAATTGTGCTGATATACTTTTCTGAACCTTATTTTCTCACATTGCAATGTGTTGTGAACATCTTTCCACGTTAATAAATATAGATCTTTAAAATATTTTGGTGGCTACTGAGTTTTCCAGTGTATGGATATAAGAGTGAAAGTTCTTTGATTTCACCAATTGGATGTGCCCTCTCTCTTCTTATTTTAAGAAAAAATTTCTGCTGGTATCTACTGTACTGATTCTTGCACTGTCCTAAGCGTGATCAGATGAAAATCTCGAAGGAGAAGAAATCCAGAACCCACTGAATAGAGAGCTATCCTCTTGGGTTTCCTTCTCTCATTCAGGACTTTTGAGAAATGATTACTCTTCCATCTTGGCTTCCTTGAAATAGTTCACTGTATCTTTTCCCAGAAATTACATTAATACCTTCCCTTAGAGTCCTTGTGTCTTTTGTTTACCTTCCCTCAATGCTGTAGTGGGCGTCTCTCTCTCTCTCTCTCTCTCTCTCTCTCTCTCTCTCTCTCTCTGTCTCTCTCTCTCTCTCTCTCTCTCTCTCTCTCTCTCTCTCTCATGTCTTTGTGTGGCCTGGACTTAGCAGAGACACTGTCTGGTACATAATTTTGATTCCGTCATGACCTTTCCCAGTGGTCCGAAATGACTCCACTTTGAGATTCCATTTTAAACACCTAATCACAGCCTCTCTTGCATACAACCATCTGTACCTCTAGTTCTTTACCAACTTTGACCAGTGCTTATCTTCTGATCAAAGTCGATGCTCTGCTGACCGCTCTTTCCTATGCATTCCACCCAAACCCTTCCCATACTCCCATCCCCATCAGAGTCACTGTGTCAAAAACAACTCCCCACTAGTCCTTCTAACCCTGGCTGGGAGTCACCTTCATGGTATCTTCCCTGATTAATTTTACTTGGCTCTAGCCTGTATCTCTGGAAGGACATCTGGGCAGGAAACCCCAAACAGCTGACAGTGGAGTGTTTTTTTTTGATTAATAGGCCTTTTTATAGAATAGTTTTAGGTTTGTAGAAAAATTAATTGACAAGTACTGAGAATTCCTATATTCCTGGCCTTTACCCTCCTCCCACATACAGTGTCCCCTATTATAATATTATTATGTTGCACGGTACGTTTGTTACAATTGATGAACTAATATGATATGTCATTATTAACCAAAGTGCATAGTTTAGTGTTCATTCTTTGTGGCATACATTCTATGGGTTTTGACAAATGTGTGACCTATGTCCATCACTACTATATCATGCATAATAGTTTCACTGCCCTAAAAATCCTCTGCACCCTGCTTATTCATCTCTCCCTCCCTCCCATCCCCACAACCCTAGATCTTTTTACTGTGTTTGTAGATTTGCCTTTTTCAGAATCTCATATAGTTGGAATTACACAGTATGTAGCCCTTTCAGATTGGCTTCTTCTACTTAGCGATATGCATTTAAGTTTCCTCTGTGTCTTTTCATGGCTTGATAGTTCATTTCTTTTTAATGCTAAATAATATTCCATTATATAGATGTACCACAGTTTATCTGCCCATTCACCATGTTTTGGCAATTATGAATAAAGCTGCTATAAACATTCGAGTGCAGGTTTTTGTGTGAACATAACTTTTCAGCTTATTTGGGTAAATGCCAAGGAGCAAGATTTCTGGATTGCATGAGAGTATGTTTAGTTTCGTAGGAAACTGCCAAACTGTATTCCCAAGTGTGTCCCATTTCCATTCCCACTAGCAATGAATGAAAGTTCGTGTTGCTCTACATCTTCACCAGCATTTGGTATTGGCAGTGTTTTGGATTTTGGCCATTTTCATAGGTGTATAGTGGGATCTCGTTGTTTTAATTTGCAGTTCTCTAATAATGTATGATGTGGAGCATCTTTTCATATGCATATCTTTTGTGGGGAGGTGTGTATTCAGATCTTTTGTCTATTTTTTAATTGGGTTTTTTTTTTTCTAATAGTGCTGTTTTCTCCAGCTCTGTTGTTTCTGTTATTTCTTTTTTACATCACGATGGTTCTTACTACTAAGTTAGATTGTGTGCTACTTGAAAGGATGTTGTCCTTCCTTGGCACCCACTTCTGTCTCCTTGAGCATTCTCCACACCTTAGATCCTCAATAAATGTGGTCTTCCCAACCCAGTGCCCAGCACTTGTTTTCCTGACCTCAAGTTCATAGATCCTCTCCCAGTCCCTCTGACTGCCTCTTTCCATACATAGAAGTGTGGTCACCACTGAGTCCTCCTCAATGTGAGCTTATCTACCTCTTTCTGTATCCAAGCTGCTTATGTTATAATACCCAAGCTCTAAGAATGTAGAAGGCAGTGGTTTGCATAATATATTACAGATCACAGCTTTTAGGTTCCTTTTCTGAAGCTGAACTGGTGGTAAGATTAAGAAATCCCTTGGTTCATTTGCATTAATTTCTAGGTTTTATTCTCTGCTATAATAATTTAATAGCATGTTTGAAAAATGTGGTTTCTGATACCTGTTTAGTTTTACCTCCTGAATACGAAGGTTGTTTTAACCTCATTTTGCGGACCTGCTAAAAGCACTAAGACTATGGCAATAAGAGAGATGGAAAGTATGTGCCAATCTATATATAAGATTAATACCAGGAATTATGCATACTGTGTAGCAGTAATAATCAACATGGGAGGAAATCAATTCAGATTAGGTACGTTCTACATTGTAGATAATGCAGAGCTTCCCAAGCCAGTGTATTTTAAAAAGGGCTCCAGGTATATCAAGGTATTGATCGCCTCAGCCCTCAGGCAGCCTTGACCCCTGAGGCTGCAGAGCCCCTGGCAGGGGACCTGACCATTTATACCAGTATGCTGCTACTCAGGTGTAATTTTCTATGTTAGTTGTGCCTTTAGAGAGAGCGATCATGAACCCAGAGCACACGCTGACATAATATGAAATGAGGGAAACATTAATTTGGAAATCAGAAGAATCCAGTTCCTTATCACCTCTCTGATGGCAGGGATTTTGTCTGCTTAGCTTATTGCTCTATCCCTGTGCCACAATCAGTACATGACACATAGTAAGCTCTTAATAAGTATTGATTGATTTAATTCATGAAATATACCTGAATTTGATCAGGTTACTTAACCCTCTCTGTGCCTCAGTTTCCAGAATTGGGAATATAGTTATTCCTATACAACAGATACAAATTTACATGTAGACAGTAGGGCTGTTGTGACCTAAAAGTGACACAGTGCACAACCTGTAGCATGGTGCCAGGTACAGAGTAGGGGACCCAACTGGTTCTTTGTTACCCTCTCTCATTTTAAATTATTTTTAAGTACAGATGATGGTGATGATGATCAAATTGATAAAATTTGCATACAGTTCATAAGGTTTATTGCCTCAGAGCCATTCTTAAACAGTTAAGTCTTTTAATTCCCTCTATATAAATGGTGAAACGGATGCAGACAAACATTAAATGATTATGTTAGGTTACACTAGTAGTACCTGCCATAACCAGACCTTGAACCCAGACATTTTCATATTCTGACTTCTGATCTCAAGGACTTTCATTGACACCAAACGTAATGTTTTATCAATATTTGCTTTAAAGACTAGATCACTTTCAATTAGCATGTTGTTTGTTTCCGTTATTGCAGATGATGGCAATAAGGGAAAATTTAATAATGCTTAAATGAGGTAAACATTCCTAAACCTTTTTAAAAATACAGCCGGCTAAAAGTAGGTTTCACCTAAATCCTGATCAAAATCTTTAAATTCTAAATCTTGAACTTCTGAATCAGTAATGGCGTTTTAATGTGAATTAATTGTCTGTAACATTTTCAAAAGATAAAATGATAAGCATATAAACCTACCTGCTATTATAAAACTTGAGACGAGAATAGATGTACTATACGAACAAGAGGGATATGAAGAGGTAGGTTTATGTAGAGACTTAAAATACATTTGACTCCATCCTTTTGACAGGAAGGAATGTCTTTAAAATCTCACACCAGTGAGAGAGAAAAAACAATCAGCAATATCTCTTCTTTTTTTACTCTTTCATTTGAATGCTCAGTCACTTGGTCTAAACTGGAGTGGTTTTGATTCACAAATGAGTTTTCCTGCTGTTTCTTTTTTTTTTTTTTTAAGAAATATTTAATTTTTCCTCTGAGGATTGACGCACAAATCATTAAGACATGAGATAGGTAACTCTAAATCTTCCCATTTTCCCTGCTGAATTTAATCTTATACTATCTACAAAATCTGAAAATGTTTACTTTTTCCTAAGATATCATTGATTAGTAGTTATGGATTCTGCAGTGTATTTGTAATCTGGACATCACAGATTCATCCCTGCATTTATTAATTCTTCAAATAGTTATCGAATGCCAACCATACAGTCTGCACCAGGACAAGGAAACATTATCCTTGATCTCAAAATGCTCACAGTCTTAACTGTGGTTAAGACTTGGTTTGGTGCTTCGTTTACCTAACATCTTGTTTCTTTCCCACGGAATTCCAAATCTTGTCTCCGTGGATATAACTGAACGTGGTTTGCAGAATTTTTCTTGCTATAGTACGCATCCATCTTGCTCGTTGCATCTTGCTCATTGGCCACATTACAACCTCATGAGTTATTTTAAAAAAAGGGAAAAAAAGGAAAGGGAATCTAAGAGTGGTTTGACATTTGGTCCCCTAAATGGACTGCCCTACTGATGCCGCAAGAGAGACGGTGCTTAGAATATTTTCTATACATACAGGAGTCAGAATTTTTTTTTTTTTTTTTTTTAAGACAGAGTCTCACTTTGTTGCCCGGGCTAGAGGCATCAACCTAGCTCACAGCAACCTCAAACTCCTGGGCTCAAGCAATCCTTCTGCCTCAGCCTCTCGAGTAGCTGGGACTACAGGCATGCACCACCATGCCCAGCTAATTTTTTCTATATAT